>JAUZNJ010007046.1:0-18250 GCA_034780135.1 Jordanella pulchra
TGTTACCTCGCGTATGTTCAGTGCTACCGGCGTTAAAGTGGATCCTGTTGCCGTGCTGCCTGTTCTGAGGACACATCGCCTGTAACCCTGTCTCTGGACTCTGTGTTATTAAACCTCTTGATTTTTGCTACAACCTGGTTCTGCCTCTGCCTCACCACCCACCAAACAACCGCTTCATGACACAGAAGGCCGTGTGTTCAAAAACAATATATGACTGTCCGAATATTATCTGATTAAATAACATATTTACCACCCTTTTTGGGCTGAGCAAGAAATATCTTAAAATTGCACAACATAGATTATGAACAGAATGTGTTTAAGACAAGGTTTGCCAGTACAACTACTAGGAAGATTGAATTTTTACTTCAGTTTTACGGGAGAATAAACACAAAAATTCCTAAGGAATCTTAAATGTTTGAAACATCGTGGCCTTCAATAAGATGTAAGAGGTCTGTGCAGTTGAAAAAAAAAATCTGTTTCTGTATCTTGAAGTTGTTGGGTAGTAGGTGCATGCCCCCTGCAACCCAGCAAGGTCAAGCAGGTACAGAAGATGGATGGATGGATGGATGGAGGGACTGATCAATTAGATGGATGGATCTTCAAAATAGCTCCAAGAGTAATTGTGTTATATCATGGTTGTTTGTCGTATTTAACAAGTTGCTCTTTAATGGACTTGCAACCTACAGTAAATACGCAATAATCCCATTATGAGCATGCAATCGAAAGTAAGTACAGACAATGTATGAAAGAATAGAAATTTGAAAAGTTTGAAAATAAGACACACAAAGACACTATTAAACGTGTATGTTTACAGTCAATTTAATCCTGCCATGTAAATATATGCTTTGCTAAATGTAAAGCCCAGTGTCTCCCCTCATGTTAAGTGCACCTACATGGGCTTATGCAGCAGAGTAGCTACTCCCCTCCATCAGTGCCCATAATTACAAATGACAAGAACAGCAAAGGTAAAAGTATCACAAGTGAAGAAAAGTGAATGGAGTCAGCTCAGGCCTAGTACTGCAGCTCTAATTTAAAGAGGTCAGTCTAGTCTGTGTATCATACAGGAAATATGAAAGAGCGATTTTTCTTCATTCTCTGGCCTTTGACAGCTCGGGTTGCTGGTGGCAACCAGAGGATGGAAACCTGATAAATGGTGTAGGAACTTGAAAATGGTTTGTGACTGCTATCATCCCCAGTAGGCTGTTATACGAGTTAAACCTTAAACTACTTTGATATACTGAGAGTTTTACTGTTGGCTTAGTAACCTCAAGGTATCCAGGTCCAAGTATTTGTCTGAATACGATGAAGACCTTTTCAAACCTAAGTGGTGCTACATTAGTCTTTTCTGATAAAAGAGGCGCCCTTTTAGCAACCACTCCACACTGTAAGTACTCTCCGTTTTAAAATCCTACAGATGCAACAAGGCTCGGTTTGGTTTTTAAACTTAGTGTTTCCTTTCTGCCTTCATCTTGGTCATTAATTAAATTTAAATTGGGACAAACGTGTTTCTACACAAAGAGTGATATTCAAAGAAGGTGCAAAGTTATTTGCGTTTGCAATCCAGCTCACTGGATCTGCTTGTATTAATGGGCAGAACCAAATCAGTTTGCATGTCTCAACGTTTGTGCAGCAATCTTTGTATGTCTTTCTCAACATGCCAACTTATTGCATGTAATGGAAAACAAAAATTGGATGTGCAATTTAGTTCCTCTTATTGTGAATCTTTCAAGATTACATCCAAAATCCTGTAATGGTTTTTGTCTGTTCCTGTCGGTGAACAACTGCTGTGTACAATTCCATGACATCCCTCTCTGCTCCCTCTGTTGCACTGGCAATCAGGGCTGAGTGGTTACACCTACCTAATTATGTGAAGTTGTTGCAGGTGGGAGGAATACTATATATTCTTGGCTCTCTCAGCGTACATCTGCTAGATTCTTGGAAGCTTCTTCTGTGAGTAGACCATCAAGCAAACCTTTCTTTGACCTGACATTGACCTGTCTTGTTTCTGTTTCCCTTCTGCCTGCTTTGCCTTTCCAATAACCCTGTTGGCTTCTGATTTCTGGACATTGACCTCCCACCTTCCCTTTCAATGAAGTCTGTTTGCCTCTGCCTCTGTCTGGCTTCTTTTTTTCAAACTATGTATGACCCAATCCTGGACTCTGGATGTTCCTCCAGCCTTCTGCTCTGGAAACCTCTCCTGTTAGTGATTCTCTCACCTGGATTTCAAAACTTTCCCTTTGGTCTAGTTTACCTAGAAACTTCTACCCTGTGGGCTGCTTGTCGGTGCATGACCCCTGAATTGACTACAACTTCCCTGCTAGCCTTAGTTAGCCCTGTCTAGTAGGTTCAAGATTTGGATCAGTCAATCAGTGATCAGAATCATCAAACCAGAGCCACCGGGATCAAACATTAAAGTTAGTGCAAGCTCTAAGCTTCTGATAAAGTGGTTCTCATTTAGTGCACCTTTAACACCAACAAGTTGTTAGGCCACCAACCCTGTTCTTCATGCCACAGTAATTCACGTTCACACAACAACAAATTTACTTTAAAATAATTTATTTTAATGCCTATTACTTGTGTAAGTTGAATTCCGGGTAACCAGAATCTGTCCAGGCAGTACAAAATCCTAAACTAGAAAAAGTGTGATTCTTCTCAATACTGTACATGTTTGGTCTTAAATCATTTACAAAATCCATACTCCCAATTGTTCATGAAGCATCATTCTTCTGTAAATTTTTTACATGCAAGACATAAAGAGCCAGCAAAACAAAAACAAAGAAAAACAGAATTAATCTTTTATTTTATCAAGCCTATATTAGTTTAAGGATCCATCGACTAGGGCTTTCTTTTTCATCATATGACATCATGTCTTTACACAAAATAATCTTTTAAGAAAAGTGTTGGGTAGCTACCCTGTAAATAATACCAACTGACTATTTAAAGTCTTGGATGCTTTATAAAAGTTGTTATGGTGTGCAGTGATGAAAGGATAGCAGCCAATTCTGAACTTGATGGAAGTCACATGCATAAATGGAAGGTGCACTTTAATTACCAGGCTGTTGAGACAAAACAAAAGACGCTACAGGACAAAAGTCAAGGAAAACAAATAAATACACACTTGGAATTAAAAAGAGAAAAACTGTCAACAAGCCAATGCAGCTTTGTAGTGATAATAATGAATGAAAATACTGCCAAAAAAAACAAAGAGATCCACCCAGATTTAGTCTTTTCTATTAACTTACTTAACAGAACGCAAACCTGACTTGTAAAAGGGTATACATTTGGTAGGATTCTTTTCTTTTAATAGTTTTGTGTGCATTACATTGTTATATGCAGATTTTAAATCCCTAACAATACAAAATAGCAAATTGTAATAAGGAGGACAAATGATTTAAATCACTTCAAACAAGGTATTTCTGCACATGGGCTTTCCTGGCTATTTCTAAAACTAGCAATCTGGTTGGATCTTCATCCATAATCATATCTTAGATTTAACAGAGAAGAACAAAAAAATCCACTGATGCTTCAGCTCTGTAGCTAAGGATACATTTTAATTGTTAGAGTTTAAAGAATTTGCATTTTGCACCATTGGATCTTAAGAAGGTTTTAAGTAGAGCTTCACAATGTTAAAAGAAGAAATCAGCGTAAGAGACAAAACCTTTTGAGCTGGGAATTAATTGAAAACTGCATTCATACTCACAGGATTTTGTTCAGCTGATCAAAAGTTCAAGACCATAGCTCAAAAAAAAAACCCAAAACAAAAATCAAAGTGTCAAAAAAAAGGACTCAGTAATAAGTGGCATGCTTGATGCCAGTGTTTCCAGGAGGCTAGTGGGAACGTTGCTCCAAGTGTTGAAGATGGCTTCACGAAGGGCATCCACTGTCTGGAACTGATGTCCATTTTTGTAAACTTCCTTTGCCATCCATCCCTAAATGTTCTCAATTGGGTTTAGATCCGGGGAACATGCAGGATGGTCCAAAAGAGTGATGTTATTCTCTTGGAAGAACTCCTTTGTCAGGCGGGCTTGTGAACTGCAGCATTGTCCTGTTGAAAAACCCAATCATTACCACACAGACAAGGGCCCTCAGTCATGAGGGATGCCCGCTGCAACATCTCCACATAGCCAGCTGCTGTTTGACGCCCCAGAACAACCTGAAGCTCCACTGTTCCATTAAAGGAAAACGCACCCCAAATCATGATGGCGTGCCGTGTAGAAAACAGGTGGGATCTCCCTGTCATGCCAGTAACATTGGAAGCCATCAGGGCCATCCATCCATCCATCTTCTCCCGCTTCATCCGTCAGGGTCGCGGTTGGGCCGGTGCCTATCTCCAGCACACCATGGGCGTAAGGCAGGGTACACCCAGGACAGGATGCCAGTCTGTCGCAGGGCAACACATAGACACACAAGGACGTACAACCATGCACACACACACTCACACCGAGGGACAACTGCGAGACGCCAATCAACCTAACAGTCATGTTTTTGGACTGTGGGAGGAAGCCGGATTACCCGGAGAGAACCCACGGATGTTGGGAGAACATGCAAACTCCATGCAGAAAGACCCAGGCTGGGATCAAACCTGGGATCTTGCTGCAAGGCAACAGCGCTAACCACTGCGCCAAACACTGTAGGTGTTGATGGCTTTAGGCAGGAAGGATATTCTGCAGTATTCTTTCTTGCACCGGGTCTTTAGTAGCCTCTTACTGAAAACACTCCGTTGTTGTTTAAAAATCTCTGAAGAGGATGCTCACTGTTGTCCAAATCTCCAGAGGTTCCAGAGGAGTTCTTAGAACAGCACCAAACTTCTTTATTAACCCGTTGAGCTTTTTTAAGTCATTTGCTCTGATGTTGTTACCCCAGCATGAATGAATGAATGGATGAAGAGATCACACTCTACACAACAGACTTATAGAAGATATGTAGCATGTTTTGCTAACAGCAAAGGACCTAAGATTCCGTAGAAAGTACAGTCTTCACTGTCCTTTCTTGTAGACAACTTTGCAGTTGCATCTCCAGTCTAGTTTGTTGTCCAGGTCTATTCCAAGGTATTTATAATCCTCCACCACCTCCACGTCTTCTCCCATGATGTTTATGGGATTCAACTTGTTCCCGTTTTTTTTTAAATTTACAGTCATCTCCCTTGTTTTGCTGACATTCAGGATCAAATGATTGTTTCCACACCATGCCACAAAACGGTTAACCACCTCTCCATACTCCGCATCTTGTCCATCTCTGATGAACCCAATGACTGCAGAGTCATCTGAGTAGTTCTGCAGGTAAAAGGATTCTGTCTGGTACTGAAGGTCAGAGATGTATAGAGTACTGTCCCCTGCGATGCTCCTGTGCTGCTGACTACTTGACTAGACAGCTGACCCTGCAGTCTAAAAAAACTGGGGTCTGTTTGTCAGGTAGTGTTTGATCTGGGCAATGGTCTTCAAAAGAGACCTTTTCATAGATGCCTACTCTTTGTACACGTAGAGCTTCTCCAGATTTCCTGACTCTTTACCTCAGTTAAGCGTACTCTTTGGCTCCTTCCCTCCAAGTGCGTTCATACCATGCCCCCCTCTGGAGCTAAACTCGCTGCGAAGTCAGAGCATCAGATGGAGGGAGAACTGGTGGAGTGCCAGTGCTTGGACAGGAGAAAAGCGGATGAGCACAGAGGAAGATCAAAGTAGCCTACTGGGCAGACAGAGCACTGAAGGTGGTCAGGAGGCTGTGGCTGGCTGAAAGGAGTACAGCGGTACATAAGAAAAGCATTCCAGGGAGACAGAGCACGGAGAAGAGCCTCTAGTGGCTAAATAGATTAAAGAAGTACAGAAGTAGATCAGAGAAGCCTGCTGGGCAGACAGAGCACCAGATCGGGGGGAGAGAAAGTGGCAGCTGGCCGGTGTCTGAGGAAGTATGAAAAAACAGTCCTTCTAGGGCTAAATTAAAATTGCTTTTTAAAAAGCCACACACAAATCTCTTGAGTGCATCCCCCTCTTCAGCCCCTGTTGAACAATATTTTCTCTATCTTCTAACTTGATTAAAAAAAGTTGTCTCCTATTTTATGGTGTTGCATACGTATAGGTATATGTAAATGCATAAAAAACCAAATGTCAACCTAAATATCAACTGTGCAGCAAGGGGTGTCCCAATTCCCAAAGAAACAAACCCTGACTGTTAGGGCTTCCATTCAAGGGTGTAGTGGTGGTGGGTAATGACCAGAGGTAGTGAGGTAGGGCTAGTAATTACAGGGGAACAGTGGGGTTTGGTCAAAGTCTCTGACAGCACTGTTACCACGGTAATTCCATGAAAAGTTTGATATCTGCAGGTAAAGTGTACGGGTGATACTTGAAGAACTTTTTCATACTTCTGAAATTTTCTGTGCAAATTTTGAATTTTCCCCTAGTACACACTTCTATCATGAAAGCTGCACACTGTTTTATAAGATATCCCTGGTCCTCCACAGCAAAAATAAAACCCAATAAGGATAAGAATTTCAACATATGATGGTGGGTGAGGGGAGATTTAGAGATTTACTGAGACTGAAACACATTCAAGATTTTGTTTATGTGTGCACATTTCTCAAAAATTGCTATGATTAGTATCATCTGAAGTATTTTTGTGTGTTCTATTATTGTTAAAAGTTTAGTTGTAAATGCAGCTGTATAGAAATATAACGTTTGTTTGTTCCTAAAAAGGAAAAGCATTAAAAAAAATTTCTTGATTCATTTTATTGTCAAATGAATATAATTGTTCACTATTGTCTTCCTTTTTTTTATGTTTTCTGTAATGTGATGGATAATTTTAATCAAGTCTCTGTAGTTCCACAATTCTTCACGGTGGTGTTGTTTGCTTCTCGCTGTTAGTCATTTTTTCCCCTTTTACTGTGTATTTTAATTTCACATTTTACTTGGAGTGTGTTAGCTACTGGACATAGGACAGACAATGGAGATAGAACAAAATGAGGGAAACTAATTTAAATGTGGCTATATAGTCAAAATGGACAGAGTGAACATCAAAAATGATGCTGGATCGTGGCTGTTGGACAGAGGCAGGAATGTTAGGATGGCAGTTTCATCACTGTACTGTGAGGCTGATGAAAACAGACAGTAACAGTCAGTTGGACTCTGAGCAGATTGGAAAGAAACCCAGAAGCTCTCATTTTTAGGACACTTATATGCCACTCCTCCAGTTCTTGTTGTGGTTTAGGTCCTGCTATAATAAGACTGAAAGTGGAGCAAAAAAAGTATTTCAAACTTTATTTTACTCGTCATTTTTTATATGTTTAATCTTTCTGGAAACAAAAAAATCAGTGTCTCAAAAATGTGTACATTAAAAAGGATTAATTAAAGAGGACATGTTAAACTAAACAGGCTTTTACAATGTATGTTTTCTTCTCCATCCACTAAGTACTTTCATTATGACGTGGTATGGACATAATCAACCTGTCTTTCTGCTGAGATACTGGCCTTCAGGTCAACTGCATTGTTGGGTCTTGGGTCTCTCATCTTCTCATGCTGCTGGCATTAACACCAAGGTCATTGAACCAGCTGTTGGCACCTTTGGCAGGGTGAACAGGTGCCAAATTTCAATGAAATTAACATTTCCAAAAAATCAGCTAGCAGAAGGAAGTGTGGATTACTCAAAATTAACCTACTGGTAGCTTTGTTGACTGTGGACTTCAAAAGAACTTCCTAGTAGATGACATACGTAGCTCTGAAATCATTACTCACTGAGAACTTCCTATTAAAATTTGAACAACATAGATTTTTTTACCTCTCCTTTCTTCTTCCAGACTCAGGGGCCTTTATTTAAAAAAGCAACACAAGCTGTACTTTTATCTAAAAGTGTACTTAACAGATGATAGTAGAGAATCTGATTAAAAGAAAGCGTTATTGCTGAGTAGTGTTTTTTTGTGAATGAGGAATTTGTTTTGACAGTGAGGTGCTATACATAGACAAGCAAACTTACAGTGAACATGAATACATTTTTAAATGTAAAATTTGGAATTAACAAATGCAGACGTAGCTCATAAGCCATGTGTAGTATCTCTGTGTAGTGGTGTTGATGCACTGAATCCATCCAATTATTAAGCCAAATAATTAATACATTAATTAATCGAAAAGGACTGCATATTTAAAACCATTGTACACTAATCTGGATGATTTTGGTGTGTTTGTGTGTGTGTGAGTGGTGGGCACAGTAAGTCAAGACACTCAGATGCAAAATACACCATTCATAATAAAAACAAAAAATAAAACAGGAACACTATTATTTTCCAGTACTATGGTGTAAAAAATCCCACTAAACCTAATATCTGAATTTTGTATAAAACTGCAAAAAGTAGAAAGCAATGTGTTAAACTAAGGCAGCCTTGTGCATGCCATCGTTGTGGAAGGGTGAGCCTAAACGATGTGCTTCATTAGATGAGAGTTTCCTCTAGGCGATGTAGATAAAGTCAACATAATGACCACACAAACAATTAGACTTTGACTTCCACGACCGTAAAAGTTTGTTTACTGTTCTAATTTAGATATGCGATCATTGAATCTGCAGGGCTCTCCTTTCCTTGCTTCTCTCCCCTCATTCTGTGTGAGCAGTGCATGCTAAACACCTGCTCACACCTGCTCCTTAGCCATTTATCATCTACCTCCGTCTTAGTTGCGCTGCTCCGTTCCCTCATGAAAACCTAAAAAGCGGCAGAAAGTGTGAACTTATAAAAAGTCACTTTTATTGTTTAAGGTCTAGTAAAGTGCTTTATTAGATTGCATGCAATGTAACAGCCTTACCAATATATGAAATCAATTGATTAGATTACACTGCTGAAGAAAAAATAAAGCTGTTATTTACACCGTTATTATGTAATCAGTGCATCTGGACTGGATGATCTGTTTTTGCTTCTTCACAGCCGCCCTTTTATTTTGAAAGTGCACTGGATCTGCCTTTATTCTTCCTGTGTCTGAACTTCTGTCTGGCTCATCAGCTGTGTTTTGCTGTGTAATCCATTAAAAAATAGACTTGGTCAGTATTGAATGGATGACAGAGAAGAGCTTCCCATCAAGGTGCAGTGCAACAAAGCCAGTGAAAAGTAACACATATGCAAACAAGGGCTTTATTTGCAATGAAGGGCAAAATGCAAAAATGATGGAGTCTGTGTGAGTGAGGAGTTAATCCACTTCTTTTGAAGCTCTCCCAAATTCTTGGATGGGCTTTGTTTTACAGTCCTCTTAAGGTCCACGGGTGTCTTTGTTGCTAGTTCATCTTTTTCTACCACATGTTTTCCTTCCACTTAACTTTCATGATTTAATTTCCTTATGGAGGCTGTCAGGTGGGTCTTTTGTACATCTGTAAAGTCAGCAGGGTTCACCATGGCTGTGGAGCAAACATACTCAGGCTGAGAGACCCTTTAGTGGCTCAGGAAACCTTTACAAGTGTTTTGAAAAAGTTTGACCCCATTTGGTTTTATTATTTTTTTTTATGTTATTCATAATATTCTCATTTTTGAGAGACTGAATTTTGTCATGATTCTGTTAATCAGTCATGCTCTGATCATCCCCACCTGCTTTGCTCTCATCTCTCTAATCAGCTCCACCTGCACATCAGCCTATATAACCCTCTTTTTGACCACAGTCTGGGCCAGATTATTTCGTTGGTGAGAGTTTCCCAGTGTTTCTTCTGCCTCCCTGTCTGTTACAACCTGTTCCCCTTCAAGACCTGTTTTTGCCTGTTTCCATGTGGATCTGTTTCTGTGCCTTCTGGTTCTGACCCCTGCCTCCTAGTAACTCTGATTCTGGACTACGGACTGGATCTTTCTCGCACATCTGATCTCCTGTTTGCTGACCTCTGCTCCCATTACGACCCTGATTCTGGATCTCAGACTGGAACCTATTTTGTTATTGGATCTCCCGGCTCTGACCCCTGTTCTGTCTTCGACTCAGTTATTGGATAACGTTCTGGATTCCATGCAGCCATCAGGTTTTCAAGTTCTGACCCCTATTCTGGGCTTTCCTCCCACACACTCTGAGGTCAGTCATCAATATCGCCTGAGAAACATTCTGACTCTGTGCTGGACACTCATCTCTATATCTCCCTCCCGAAGATCCTGTTGTTGCTGCTCCTTCCTGTCGCTGACCTGGGAGAAATAGTTTAATAAAATGTTGAAACGCACCCCGCTGTCTGGGTGAATTCTGGGTTCGCAATTTTCATCCGCGTTACAAATTTATGTTTTTTATTAGCTGAAAGCAGTAATACTCAAGATGAGAAACAAAGAAACAAAATAACAAGAAACTAAATACATTACACTTTATGTGTAATGAAACTTTTCTGCCACCAAAGAAATAAAAAAAAAAAAACATTTGGATCCAGGTAAATAAAAAATCAAAATATTAGTTTCATCAGACCAGAAAATTTTGAGATTCAGAAAAAAAGACATAGTACTGTATGTGTTGTTTTAGTTTTCATGTGACATAATACAATAGGTTTAAGGAGTGAACAGATTTAAACACAAACCAAAAACAGAGATTAGAGGAATAAATACTTTAGCTATTGGTATTTGATTTAACTGAATTAAATTCAGTTTATTTATATAGCACACACATACCATGTAAAGGCATTTTACAGAATCAATTTAATCAGATTGGTTACCAACAGAGTGGTTAAGGTTTTCTAAGGAAACTGAGCTGATTGCACCCATTCATTGATAAAGTATATCAATAACAACTTGAAATGTTTTACACTTTCTAATCCAAAACAAACAACTGACTCTGCCTAAAACTTCTCACGTTAGAAGTAGAAGGCCTTTCCAATCAAGACTGCTGTTGTGAATAAGTTGCAGGGCTTTATAATAACCTGTGCTGCAGAAGTGGAAGTAATAAGACTGAGCCTATGGACTGAGACAAGCAGCCATTCTATAATGAGGGATGGAACCGCTCAGCCATACAGCAACACTCTTCCTGTTGGATCCTCAAATTAAAGAAGCAAACGATGCGTGCAGCAAATTCTCGCCCTTAAATCTCGAGGGCTACCTTCTCTCAGAGAGGAATCTAGCTCTTTCTACAAGCCCAACTCTCATCTGCTCCAATGAGTCAGCTCTGCACTTCAAAAAAGGGGAAACAATTCGCCTTTCTTCAGTGTTTCACTGAATTGGAACTGTATTTATCTATGGACCATTTTTATCAGCATTGCAGAACAGTTACCTTCCCTTGTATCACCCTGAAATCTATGCCACTTGCAGCACAATTGTGTTGCTGAAGTTTCTACTTCCTTTACTGCTGAAATCTGACTTACTTAAAAAACAGCAGTTCAGTTTTATATACCAAAGCCTGCCTTCAAAGAAATTCCTGGGATTGCATGTTCCATGTTAAAAGGGCGAAGTAAAGAAAGAGATAAGGTATAATTTCCTTATTCCTTTAAGTGTTGAGGTATAAAAAAACTCATAAAAAGTAGATCCAAGTCTGTCACACCTGTTGCAGCAGTGTGATCCACCATCAGTGGCAACCTGCAACGGAATTCTGTTTAGCACTGGAATCTGCGGAAAGTTCCACACACCTCCAAACTATAACAATTTTCAGCTGTGCTGTATGCTGGGGGACCTGTTTCTTTAAACGGAGGATTTAATAAGCTCCCCTTATTCTACTTTTAGAGTACCACTTAGTTCCACTTGGTTCTCAACAGGAAAAATGTGGATAGTCCCCTACAGGTTGGAGGGGACTTCCTGCCTCAAATTCAAGTCTCTTGGGGTTCTGTTCATGAGTGAGAGACGAATGGAGCAGGAGATCGATAGTAGGTGTGGCTATTTCTATTAGGCAGACACTGCACCAGCCTGTTGTGGTGACTAGAGAGAGTTGAGGCAAAGCTCTTGATTTACCAGTTGGTCTATGTTCCTACACTCTGGATCATGACTTGGAGAATGAGATCCAGATACAAAGAGCCGAAATAACCTTTCTCTGCAGGGTGGCTGGGCACTCCCCTAGACATAGAGTGAAGAGCTTGGTAAATCAGGGAGAGGCTCGGAGTAGTGCTCCTCCATATCGAGAGGCGGCTAAAACATCTTTTCGGAAGCTCCCTGGACTCCCCCCTTGGGAGGTGTTCTAGACATGCCCCATCGGGAGGAGGCACAGGGGATGACCCAGGACACGCTGGAGGGACCAAGTTTCATGGCTGGCCTGGGAGCATCTTGGGCTTCCCCAAGCAGAGCTGGAGGAGGTGTCTAGGGAGAGAGAAGTCTGGGATTCTCTGCTGAGACTGCTGCCCCCAGGACCTGGTCCCAGATAAGTGGAAGATGAAACGTATGAATACCACTTTGAGTTTAAAACATTGTTAGCAATCACAGATTGTTAGCTTGGCCATAGGATATGCATCACCTATTACTACTATTAAAACTAAAGGTAAACAATATATCAACTTTTTATTATCATTATTGGCAATATGTATGTCAAAGTAACATAAAATACCTCTCTGCATTAAAAAAATGAATTTTGCAAACTGGATGAAAATTTTATTGATGTTGTCCAAACTTGCTTTGTCAGATTAAGATGCTAAAGCTGAAGGAATATTCAAAATTGAAGAGTCAACTGAAGGAAATGTTTGCTGATTGCAACTGACACTATTCTTACTATAAAGTAACAATATTGCATTTATTGGCTTTCCTGACAATAGTCAGCGCTTTTATTTTGGAATATGTAGAATACTCTGTGATAAGATAGCAACTTCAGACTACATGGTATGGTATAACTCTCATGCTGATGCAAAAAAGTTAAAGAAGCACAGACGGTTTTGTGTGTGTCATTCCCTTTTGTTGGTCATGTTAAGGTTTGGTCTGAGGGCTATTCCCAGGTAAAATTGTTTTAGATTTTGAGAGATGACAGACCAGCTTCGTACTGCACTCAGGCAAATGATAGGTTTGAAAGTTGATATGATAATGTAGTAAAATCTTTCGACGTGACTAGTAAATTCATCTTGGCCTTACTGATAATCCCACACATATGCTAGTGTATCAGATATAATACTTTAACATATAGCAGTTATGTTATGTCATTTTCCTATATCTGCATGTCTTAATATGCCATATAAACCTAATGCTGACAATGTTTGATAGAGGTAGAAGTTTAAACTCTAGTCAGTATGAAGATTTCAGAAGACCAACAACTTTTTATCTTCTTGTTTAATCTGTCAAATTATGGTAAATGTTTCAAGTCTGTTGAAGAGGAGACACATCCAAAACATCCAAGGGAATCTTACTTTTTATCAGAGTAGGTAGTTCTTAGCAGTCTCAGAATGGCAAGGCAAAGGCTTTGGCAACCTCTGAGGGAAATATGTGTCTGCTATTGCATATCCAATGAAGACATTATCCAATATACCCCTATGTTAGGAGGTGTCTGAGTAGAAAATGTCACAAACTGCTGACTGAAGTGCAGAATGTTTGCTTGAAGGAAATATCAGTTTTGCTGTTTCCAAAGCAGAAATGAATACATCTGTGAGGGGCTGATGTCAGCTTATTGCAGAAGTGAAGAAACCAATTGTTCAGTGTGAAGTAGTATGAATCTGAAGTTCTTGGCTCACATAAAATCATAAAGGACATATGCGCCTAATAAATACTTTATTTGTATGAATATCAGCACATTATTAGGGAAAAGTAAGCACACCCTATGTGCTCCTAGATAATTTATTTTGGTAAGCATTCAGCTGTTGCAAAATAGATATAACTGTCCGTCCGTATCTATCTATCTATCTATCTATCTATCTGAATGTGGTGAAATTTCAGGTGTGGTTGGTAATACCGCCATTCCTACTAGCCACTTTGGAGGGGTGGATTCTGTTTACTTTTGTAATTGCAGTTTTCTCAAACATCTGAAATAATAAGGAAATCAAAATGTGACTCTGCATCATTATATCTCCCATGAGCACTGCCTGCACACAGTGTTTGCCTACCGGTCCATAGGTGACTGATGTCACTTCAGAAAAGTGGTCCATGTGTAGAACAAAATTGTAAACCTCTTATGGCACATATAAGATGGAGCTTGGTTATTTAGGGCTTTATATTTGAGAAGGAGGATTTTAAACTCTATTCTCGATTTAATAGGAAGCTAGTGAAGGGAAACTAAAATAAGATAAATGTGATCTCTCTTTTTAATTTTCATCAAAACGCTGGCAGCATTTAGATCAGCTGTAGGCTTTTAACTACAGGTTTATGTCTTCCTTATTGCAAAGAATTACAATAGTCCATCCTTGAAGTAATATGGTAATGGATGAAGTAATTTCTTATCATCAACCCTGGACAAGATACAATTTTATGCAATATTCCAGAGATGAAAGAAGGAAATCCTAGAAAACTGTTTGACATGGAATTTAAATGACAACCCCTGATCAAAAACAACAGCAAGTTGTTAGTCAGTGACTGATTAGTCAGTCACTTCATGTGCTTGACATTAAAATGACCTACAATGATAACATAAAGAATCAGTTTATTTCTCAAAGACTGGTCTAAAGACAACTACTTCTGTTTTGTCTACATTTAAAAGCATAAAGTCTGGATTCATCCAGGCATAGAGACTTAGAGACATGACTGTAGTCTGTGTAATGGTTTAGTTTCATCAGGAGTTATGGACTAATATAGCTGGGTATCACTTTTTTAGCTGATGATGTGGAAACTAATCCCATGCTGTCTGATAATTATCCCAATTGAAAGAATATGTATAATAAAGAGAATTGGCCCTGGCATGGACCCCTGTGGGACTCCACATGTAACCAGGGTGCTTGGTTCATTATTGACATGAACATAATGAAGTTTCTCAGACAAATAAGATTTAAACCAGTCTAGTATAGTTCCCTTATTTCCTACATAATTCTCAAGCCATTCTAAAAGAATATTGCGATCAACTGTATCAAATGCAGAACTGAGATCTAACAGGACGAGTACACAGACAGGTCCATTATTTGTGGCCATGAGAATATCAGTAGAGTACTACACTTCAACCCTCCTTCTCACTTATAAAGCCCTAAATAACCAAGCTTCATCTTTCACCAGTGCTGTTTCAGTGCAATTATATGCTCTAAAACCTGACTGAAACTCTTTATAAAGGTAATTACACACTTGATTAGCAAATATTTTTTCAACAAATTTTAGACATAAAAGGAAAATTAGGTAAAGGTCTATAATTGATCAAGTTGATTGGATCAAGAGAAGGTTAAATAAGTAAAGGTTTAATTACAGTCTGTGGTACATATCCATGCATAAGGGATACATTAATAATATCAAAAATTTAGGTGGATACTACTTAATACTTAATTAGATAACTTGGTTGGAAATGGCTCTAACATACAAACTGAAGTCTTAGATGAAGATAATAATTTTGCTAACTCTGAAAGCTTAGCACTATAGAAAGCTTAGCACTATAGAACAGCTCAGGTTCTATGGTTACCTCTAATGCTGCCTCACCTTTCAGAGATGAACCAATCATATTTAGAGGGGTGTCAATAATCCTATTTCAATAGAATCTATCTTATTTAGATACAATCCCATTAAGTCATTACTGCTAAGAAAGCGGGGAATTGATGGTTAAACAGGGCTATGGCTCTTCCTATGTTTGACATCTATATTAAAAGAAATCTAGGATAGTTTTTATTTTCCTCTACTAATAAAAGGAACGATCCTGTTCTTTTTTTAGGAAGGTTCCTATAGACAACGCAGTGTGCCATTTTCTCTCCTGTTCTTAGATATACGTATGTTTCAAAGTATGCAGCTCTAATTTAAACCAAGTAGCCAGCTTCCTATCAATAAAGTCCCTCTTTTTCAAAGGGGCTATGTTTTCAAAAACAGTGTGCAGAGAAGAAGCAATCCCTTCAACAATATAATTAAACTGTTAAGGGTAAGTGTGAAGGTTACTAAAAAAGTGGTCAGATATGGTGGGATTGTAAGGAAATGATGTTACTTATTCGCAATATTTCAGCAGGGCAAGGTCTAAAGTATAAAGATCAGAATGTGTGGGACTATGCATATCACTAAACCAATAGTAAGTCTGAAAACTTATCTAAAAATTGAAAGTTGACATAGTTACTAACAGAACTGGTTTTGTTGCTTTACATTTTGAATGAGGGAAACTTAGTGTTAGAAGTTGAAAAAATGTAACTGACAGTTGGCTTTGGACTAATCAATAAATCAGACTAAAAGATTTCTTCTACTCCCCCTCCTCATACAGAATTTTTGGTTATGTGAAAATTTAAATAAATTGAGGGAGATACCTCATTTATGTTAACATAATCCTCTTGTTGATCAAGTCATTAAATAACATCTTATGTCATTAAATAACATCTTATGTTTAAATGTGTTAATTTTTTCTCAATTTGAGTCATGTTAAATTTAATTGAATTATTGTGATTTACTACTTTGAGTTTTTTTATGATTTATTTGACGTTGTCTGTATTGAGTAATGGGTGTGTAACAATGGAAAAGCTGCAGAAATGTGCATGAAGCAATGAGTGTGGTTCCTGGTCTGCACCTTGGGCTGTCAGGGTCTTGGAGGACAAATAAATTTGATCAGATTCCTAGAAAGAAGAGCTGCACCATCCCAAGTGGGATAGATTTGGTTTGTCTGAATCAGATCAAGTTTTCCCCCCAAAAGTCTACCAATTATTAACACAGGACAATTTTCAGGACAGCACCTAGACAACAATCTGTTGAATGATGACATGTAGCTAAACATGTTCTCACTGGTCAGATTAGGGAGGGGGCCATTGTTGACTGACATTGTTTGACAAACTACCCAAAGCAATAATAATTTTAGTGTCCTCCAGTCAGTGTACTAGGGTGTAATTATCTTGCTGTATATCCTTAGCCAGCAGTTTCAGGTAGGATTTGATTTTCAAGAGGAGTGGTTCAAAATATAAATGCAAGAGACAGATAAAGACAAATATAAATTAACCACTTTAAGTTTTTGCTTTTGATGGGGGGAGTCCAAGTTGTTTGTTTTTTACTTGGCTGCATTGTCAGTATCATTTATATAAGTGACGAGGGATTTGGCAAAATACACAGTTAAGAGACTTATAGACGTTCTCTGTCTTTGTGTGGGAGAGTTGGTGGATTGAATCAAATGAGTTACAGGCTATCTACTTTTTGCACTTTAGTTCATTGAGGGGAACAAATTGAAGGTGTGAATGTACTTTCAAGATTTTGCACCCTGACCTGGACTTGTGGGGCTCTTCTTGACACACTGCTTTAACAAGAAAAAGCTTCTCTCTTTCGCCTCTTTAACAAATCCTTTTCGCTCAAACCTGAACAGGATAAATCTGCAGACGTGGCGACTAATAGAAAACCTCTCAGCCATGTAACATAAACTTTGACGGCTGAAACTTAGAGAGGAAAAAAAAGGGAGAAATGAAAATAAATGGGCTAGAAACACATGGCAGATTAATGTGTGCCTTTGAGTTTGTGAATAAACACTGCTTGAGTTTAATTGGCGGCGGGATGTATCCCAGAAACCATCCTGATATGAAAAATCATTTGACAGCTTTGTCAAGAAGGTCAACTCCTCTGTGAATTCTTTGAAAAATGAGCTCCACTGATATGATTAGAAACGTAAAGTAGGAGTTCGAATGCCAACAGGAGCTTACAAAACGTCTGGCACATTGTGCATATGTATGATAGAGAATTTGCATCTCTTAACAAAGGCTGTTGTCAGGAATTATTTAAATAACAACTAAAAACTGTTGCTTTGTAAACTAATTATCCATATTCTTAATATTAAGCTCTGTTTGGTAATCTTTCTAAAGACTGTCTGCAGTGGCATGTTTCCAACACTCGCCCCTTCAGTCTGTTCACAAGTTGGAAACAAATGTTCTGCATGTATACTTTATCAAATCCTAATTGTTCTAGTTGCCATCGACCGTTGTTGTGTCTCTCCAGCAGAGTCTTTTAGAGATTCTAAATAGAGGATCTATAAGGAGAAGCAAGTAAGTATCATTACAATAAAGTTAAGTGGATTTAATGAGGGTGTTTGACATCAGTCAGCAGTGTGTGATCCTTTCTTTATTAAGTCACACTTAATTCACTACCAGTGCAGTAAATTGCTTTTAGAAGTTTCATAAGTTAAACTGAGATCAGCTGTATCCAGTCTGGTAGCTGTTGAATAACTATACCTGAATCAAAACCATTTCGAAGTGGCAGTGACTAGTAAAGGCACTGGGAGGGAAGGCATTGGACATTATGATCCATTATAAAGGAGTTTACAAACAAGCTTAAATTAAAAGAACCTGTCTCACATGAGGA
>JAUZNJ010007068.1:7534-18248 GCA_034780135.1 Jordanella pulchra
CACGCAAACTCCATGCAGAAAGACCTCATGCCAGCAATCGAACCTGGAATCTTCTTGCTGCGAGGCAACAGTGCTACCCGCTGCTCATCCCATATAATTTTCCTCGGTGGCTGATTATCTGAAATAAAACCTTTTTATAGGAGAATATTTTAAAGACCACGGATGGATAAAGAAACGGAAGATGTTAAATTCAGTCAAAGCCCAATTCCCACACCTTTATGTGAGGCTGCCTATTAAAGTGAGTGCTGCAGGTCAGACCTATGATGTGTTATTGCAGTAGCTGCTCCTACCCATTTAGGTTCTAGCTGTGTTAAAGCACTAGAGCTGGTTCACGTTAACCTTTGATTGGAAGGTTTTATTGTCGACTTTTAAAACACACTGCACATCTGAAAGAGGCCCTTTAATTAAGATTAAGGGTTTCTCATATAAAACAGTTTAAAGGGCCAGATTTCCTTTGTTCTCACCTTTTATGTTCTTAATCTGTATGGTTAGCTATGACAATGTTTACAATGGGAAGAATTTATGTTCTAGTCCTTATGCTGTTCTACCACAGGGCAAGCTGGAGGAGAGGAGGCCTTTCATGCTGTTATTTAATGATGTGGCCATCCAGTACATCCTCTCTGCAGCCCAGTGAGTCCCCCTGCTTCTCCATTGTTCCTCATTGTTCCTCAGATTATACTAAAGGCTGTGTTTTGCTGAGACTTGATGCTCTGTGTCTCTGTGTCCAGATCGGCAGATAATTTAGCTATATGTCCAAATTCATCAAATTCACAGTAAGTTCTGTCCCATACCTGAGCATTAGGAAACACTGTGTGTGATTCATCTTGGGTTATTTTAAATAATTTTTATTTTGTATTTAGAACAGTGGAGGTGGTGGAGCGCCGTTACATTTTCCTGAAGAGACTCTGTCAGGTCCTGTGCGCTCTTGGATTCCAGCTCTGCTCATTAGTGGTGAGTTTTCCCTTGTGTGGCGGCACATAGATCCACATGTTTACTGTGTGATTAATGCATGCTGACACCTCAAATTGTGTCCCAACAGGGCTCATGTCCAGAGGTTGAAGTTCCTGCAAATCTCAGCAAGTACACAGAAGCCTTATTAGCCTTCACTACACATTCCAGTCAGGTGAGTTCCTGCTAATTATTCGACTTGACCTGAATTTTGCTTTAATTGACCCTTTTTCTTTAAAGTTCTGGTTTATTTGTAATTAAGAACTAACATTTCTTTTTTTCCCTCTTTTTTTTCCTGTTTTCTAGTTTCTAAAATCTTGTACTGTGACGACATGGGGCAGTTTGTTCAGACATGAGACTCTGTCAAAAGTCCCTGTTGTCCTGGAGATGGCCATCAAACTCCTCAAAGTATCAACAACCAACATTGTTAAGGTAGAAGAAAAAGGAGGAAAAAAACATGAGGTTTATTAGGAGAAATATGAAAAAAGTTCACTAGGTGGGAATACCTTTTCACGGCATGGTTTACAAGGTTGTTTTTGTTTTCAGACTGGCTTTCCTTCTAGGCAAGACAGCCCGAGTTGTGTTTACTCTCGTATGGACTTTGACAGTGATGAAGACTTCAACTCTTTCTTTTCTAGTGCGTTTTATTTATTCTATCCTGTTACCAGAACCTTTGCTTTGTTTCATTCAGCTAATGATGTTTTTTGTTTCTTTGTGTTGCTTTAAAGTATATCGAGCGCAGCAGGGGGACGTTCTGAGGACTATAAGTCGTATTGTTCCAGTAGAGGCTTTCCAGACAGCAGCAGAGTGGCTACGGTTTCAGATCGCCGCTCCAGTTGATCCTGGAGAAACCACATGTAAGAGTTTAACTTTTACTCTTAATGCAGTTTTGGCAAATATTTGACAGCTTTGACGGCTCTTTATTCAGCAAAACTTTGACTCGATGCAATATTTAATAACGCGGTAAAGTATGTATACATTTTTAGATGCTTATTAAATGATATAATTTGATGTAAAACATAATAAACAGTTTCCTTATTGTTTTTCCAATAATAAAGTTTTCTGTTGTTGCTCTTTAGCTAAGACTGCAGAGGGTCTGTGTTCCTTGATGTCGCCATGTGTTCTTCAGTGGGATGCAGTCACCGTGTTTGTGGAGTGCGTGATGCATCAGATCTTCAAAAGTTTGGATGAGGAGGTGACAAAAATGATTAAATCACAGAAAAGGGTGACTGAGGGCTATTGGAAAGGAAATGTAATGTATTGTTGTTTTGCTGCTGCCAACTCTTCAGAAGTTGCCTAGAGATCAGAGCTTGGAGCTCCTGCAGGCTGTGCTAAACTACGAAACCAGAGACCCGCTCATCCTGTCCTGTGTGCTGAGCAACATCTCAGCTCTCTTTCCATTCATCACTCACAGGCCAGAGTTTCTGCCACAGGTTCTCTATAAGGTTAGATACAAGTTGATCTGACAGACATTGATGCTAAAAGTTATGAAAAACGGCATCTGATGTCTTGAGTGATTTAGAACGGATTTGGTTGCTTATTTCTGTTTTCTGTTTTGTCTTCACAGCTATTTAAAGCAGTCACTTTTCACATTGATTCAGAAAACAAGGTAAGCATCTCTTTTAACAGAGCAGGATCGTTCTCTAATCATTTTCTTATCTAAAGTTGAAATGAAACATTACTCCACAGTTACCTCGGAGTCGAGCTGTGAAGAATGTCCGGAGGCACGCCTGCTCTGCTATCATTAAAATTTGTCGGGATTACCCCCAGTTTATCTTGGTAAAAACCTGTTTTTATCTCAGTTAAAATGAAGTAAAATGGATTTAAAAGATTTCCAGGTTGTGTAATTACTGTTTTTTCTTCCACAGCCTTGCTTTGATATGTTTTACAACCATGTCAAAGAGTTGTTTTCTACTGAAGCCACGTTGACTTTCTTGGAGAAATGCTCCCAGATGGAAGCTCTGGTGCTCATCAGTAACCAGTTTAAGGACTTTGAAAAGCAGAAAGCTTTTCTAAATGAACTAATGACCTCAACAATCACTCGGTGGACCTCTGAGGAGATGACAAGGTAAATAAGACTTTGTTTTTTTATGCTTTGGCTAATGATTTGAGATTAATGGCAACATATTTAACCTGTCTTTGTTTCAGTGTGCTTTGGGATCCTGTTAAGTTCCTGTCATTTGTTGGAGCAGATAAAGTCGTCGCAGAGGAGAAAGATGATGGAGATGCAGCAGGACATAACAGGGGTGAAGTAAGTGGGGTAGAAAAGCAAATACTTTTATAGTGATATTTTAAATTTACCCTTCAAGCATAATCTACATCCTGTTTTAAATATCAGATTAATAATCTGAGTATATTGGGATCTCCTTGCATAATTCTTATCCAGGTTCATCCTAGTCTTGGCCAGCTTGTTTTTAAATCTACTGACCAGACTGTTGTTTTTTTTGTTGTTGTTTTTTTTTGGGTTAAAACAATCAAACTCTATTTATGTATTGCTTGTAAAACCACTCATGATCACGCCTTTGTTTGTTTCTTTTAGTTTAATTTACGATTAATGTCAAAAGTATGTAAACAAATCACATGAAGCATGAGAGAACTGGTGAGGTTATTGACATTTTGCTAGTCTTTTAAATATTTTAAAATCTTTTAAAATACAAAGTTGAATTCTACGCAGTATGGTGAGAATGCAGTGTTGATTTGAAGCAAAAACGATCGACCGTTTATGGCTGATTATGAAAGATCTTAATTTAAAAACAGATTTTGATTGCAAACCTATAGACTGTCTTTTTTTTTATTATCCTAAAATCCCATTTAATTGGCTCCTTTCTGTCAACATGAGGGAAGACATTAAGAAATATATCGACCACCAGAAAGAAACTGTGTTTTTGCTCATTTTATCCAATCAGTCAGCTTCCATTATTTCATTGGCACCATTAGTTTCGGCTTTGGAATCGGCTGCAATATCTATTAAGGTTTAGGCGTCGGTTTGAAACTCTGCCTCAAACATTAAATGTTTTCAAAAGCTTTTTGAGGTTGAATTTCTGCTGTAAAAATTCATATCCATATTATCCTTGCTGGGTTGATTTGTCAAACATTTGTAAGTGGAGAATAGATTCACCACTGGATACTGTCTGTAATCATGGTACAGAAAAGACACACAATCAATTATTATACCATTTCTGCCTGTGACCCCTTTAATTATTGTGTGTAGTGGCATAGAAGGCTGATCCATCACCTGAGCTGAAGTGCTCGTTTCTGTTTCCTGCTAGTTGAGCTTCTATTTGAATGCGATGCTTGCGGTGGTGAAGCGCGCCCGCTGGCCTGCAGACCTAGAAGAAGCAAGAGCCGGTGGGTTTGTGGCGGGCTACAGTCCTACCGGAGCCCCCATCTACAGAAACCCTTGTGCAGCTCAGTTTCTGGCCTTCCTGCCCAACCTGCTGGCTCTTATAAGGTATGCATGTATATTTTAAAGGGACTTTTATGTCCAGTTTTGTTGTGGATTTTTGATCAGCCTGGTTGAACGGAGGGAATTCTCAATCCTTTTAGCTTTAAATTCTCTGGTTTTCTTAGAGGAACTTTAGATTTTGTAAAATCTTTAATGTATAAAAATCTATATTATCAGTTTCTTTTTTTTATTTTTTGCAGAACTCAGAACAGTTTATTTATGCCAGAGAACGTTGCTCTTCTTAGTGAGACTTTCTCCAGAGCCTATGATCTCATAGATGGAGATAAATTCATAATTCTTGGTAAGAAAAACCCGTTCTCTTTGATTCTTATCATTATAGTGAAGAGTCGTGAAATATTAACCCTTTAAACTTCTTTCTGTAGGTCTCCCCCAACCTAGTCAGGATAATTATGATGCTCCTGTGTATAAAAGCCCTCTAGATCGGATGCAGGGGTTTTTCAGTTCATTATTTGAAAACTGGTATGTTTGTTTTTCTTGTCATTGTTAAATTTGATCTCTTTTGACTCTTCTTAGTTTGTATTTGGTCCCGATGCTGTCTCAGTTGCGCTCTTCACCCCTGCAGCTTCCACATCCTGGGTAACGCAGGTCCAGCTCTGATGCAGGAGTTCTACACTGTGGAGAACCTCGCTGAAGGAATCATCGGCTCTGCTTTTGCTTCCCTCGATCACGTGCCTGACCAAAGACTTCGTTCAATCATTCATATCCTCCGCCCCCCCCCTCCCAAGTTTTACTTCCATGTCTGCTAAATGTTTAAGTAAATTTATCTAAGCGTAAAAAAAAAAAAAAGCTTCTGCTTTGAATGAAAACCGATTTCCCTTAACAGATGTATACGGCTATTTTTAAAGCAGTTGGTTCTCTCCTGTCCTCCGGAGTATCATGAGAGCCTGCTGCGCCCCCTGCTGGGGCCATTGTTCACCTACATGTTGCAGGTCAGTAGGCTGTAAATATTTTCAAGGTTAGGGCTGCAAAGTATAGCTTGAAACTTTGTGATGCTAAACTTGAATGGACGTCTGCTTTATATGACAGAGACTAAACGTAAAGTGGCAGGTCATCAACCAGAGGAGCTCTGTGAAGTAAGTTATTGTGAAACGATTAAACAAAGTAATAAAACTTGGCACACTAAGCTGTCTGTACACATTTCTCTATAGTTTGATTTTAGAGTTTTGTGAAGAGCAACTGGTTTATTTTTCAAAAATGCAAAAACATGCTTTCATGTCCTAATTTTGTCCCTAAATATGTTACACCTGCAAAATGACATTCCTGTGTTATCAGTGGGGAGGATGAGGAGGAGCAGGTGATCTACGAGGACAGCGCTGTGACTCGGGAGATGTTGGAAGAGCAGCTTGTTCGTCTGCTCACCAGGGAAGTTCTGGATCTTCTCAGTGAGTCACTAGTAACTGGTTGTATTTTACATACAAACCTGTGGACAATATTGTGTCACTACTATTGGGACCTTTTATTTTTTTTATCAATAAAAGTATGATTTATGCACTATTTATGTTTAGAGTTGCCTGTTTTGTTAAGTAAATAAAAAATATCTTGCATAAAACCCAAAATAGGGACTCTAAGGGATTTCAGACATACCCAGCTAGTTTTATGTAATGGAAAGAACTGGTTCATTTATTGTTCCACAGTAATCATTACAATAATTAGGAGTTTAGTTTAACAGGGAAACTAATGGGGAAGGAGGAAACCATCATCTATGGTAAAGGTGGTGGGAAACATGTGGCTTATTATTTAGATCTGATCATGTTTTTTTTTTTTTTTTTCTACTGTTTAAATCAATAAATCTGCATCAGGTTCATCTGACAGCTGCTCTGTCTGATATCTGGAACTTTAACCCTTTCTGTCCGCAACATATTTAATATCACTCATTATAGCTGGATGTTATCTGAAGTCTTATTATCGTTCAAATGTAGAAAGTTTTTTTTTTTTATAGAAGTTCTTCACTATAGATCAGAGCTGCTTGATCAGCGTTTTCTATAACCCAGTGGTGTGAGTTATAATAGCTTCGTAATAACCATCTTCTTTCCTCTGTTTAGATGTGAGCTGTATTTCCAGAAAGGTATCTGAACCTGCAACGAATAAGGAGGAAATTGATGGTGAGAGTGGATTTTTACGCATCAAGTGGAAAAAAAAATGTGATTATTTATTTCTTTTTTTGCTAAAAATGTACTCTTGCAGAGGAAGATGTGCTGATGGATCCAGTACAGGCAGCATCGTCTCCACAGCCCATGGAGGAGCTGACCGAACTTGGAAAATGTTTGCTGAAACATGAGGTCAGTCTCAGAGAGAAAACAAACTCACATTCAAAGCACTGCAGCTTTAAATAATGCTTCTGAACTGGATGTTTAGCTTTTTTTTTTCTGTTCCAGGATGTGTATATGTCTTTGCTGACCCTCTCATTCACCTCACTCTCCTGGAAGGACACCACAAACTGCCACCGTACCGCTTCTATGGTCTGCTGGAACCTCCTGCGGCAGGTGACTTGTTTATACTTAAATATCAGTTTTGTTATTTCAACTCAAGGTTTTGTTGGCAGTATTTTTCTCTTTGCTTGAAGCAATGTGTTACAGCTCAAAGTCCAAATCCCAAACAACTTTACTTTACAAAAAAGTAAATGTATTTTTTTCATAATTCACAACAATCTAGATAATAGTATTGAACCCTGTTGAGCCTTAGATTTGCTTTCAAGCACAAAGTGTTTCTTTTAAATATATTTTTTTTCATTTTTCTTGCTAGTAGAAGCCTTGAAGGTTTTTTTTTTTTTTTTTTTTTTTTTTTTTTTTTTTTTTTTTTTTTTAACATTTCCGTAACATTTTGTAAAAAGTAGAGGTTAGGCCTTCTTCACACTTGATGGCTGCCTCACAGTCTCAAGCACAGGGATCATAAAGTCCAGTCTTTCAGTATTGGTCTTAAGTATCAATGTGTCTCTTCTTCAACCCATATGATTCAAAGCTTCAGTTACCTCCTAGATTTATTCCAAAAGATTTGGGGGAAAAAAAGAAAAGCAAAATATGCAGATTTTAGAGTCTTCACAACTTCCCTATGAAGTTTCTGCACCTCCACCATCAGTTTCTGTTTTGCTTTTGGAAAAGAAAACGGATACTTTTAACAGTTTAGCAGCTAAAAGTAGATGTTTGATTTTGCCAACTTAAGGCTGAACAGTGTGTCCAAAACTTATGACGATATTTTTTCTTATTTTTGTCGTTGCATTGTAACTTCATTATCAAAAAAAAAAAAAAAGTTTCAGAAAGACTACCAAGGATGCCCACTACAGATGCCTGTAAAAACTTCTTTCTAAAACTTTTCCAACATGACTTTTTAGAAATATGTGCTTTAAAAACAACAAATCTTCATGTGGGACTTATTGCACTCGAGTTGCAACCTGAACTACATATCACTTCCTTTAGCTAAACATTGTGGAGTTTGGGGTTGTGCCTGTTCCTTCTCATTTGGGGGTCCAATATAAACTTATTTCCATATTCAAAGGCCCTACAATGGCACTTTCTTTGAATTATTTGAGTAAAATATCATGTGTTGTTCTTTGATAATAGAATAAATCCTGCTAAATGCAGCAAGATCAGTTGTATGCAGATAAACCCGGAACCAGTATAGCTAAAACTAAAGGGATTGTTTTTGCCAGTTGCCATTTGTGACACAAAACCCAATGGAAACTTGAATTAACAAACACGAATTGTATTTTTTTTTTTTTTTCAGGTTGTTGGGGGTAATCTTGTACCTGAAGCAGTGACATGGTTCTATACCAGCGTCCTCAGAGCCCTTCAGGTTCACGGGCAGCACGACGCCTGCAACGTTCCCCTCTGTAACCTGGCCATGCTCATCTATGACAACCTGGTGAGGCTCATATAGATAAAAGCCATAAAAACCATAAAACCATAAAAACCATAAAAAGTCATAAATGTAGAATAATCCTACACCAGATTTAATTTGCTGAGTTGGAATAAGGAAAAACATTTTTTAGGAGTAAAATGTCAAATAATTTAATTGGCACTTATTTCTTTTTGATTAGTTTCTTATGGAAATAAAACTCAGTAAACTCTATTTTTAGGATGCAGCAAATGGTTTATTGCACATTCTTTCATCTGTGCAATAATTTAATCATTGCTGAGAATCCTTGTCTGTTTTCTGTCCATTTGCTTTAGCGACCTCGCTACATTGAGCTGAGGGCAGTGATGACTCAGATACCGAACATCAACAACGAAGCTCTGGACCATTATGATCAGAGGCTTATGGATCCCAATGCCCAGAAATATGGAGAAAAAAAAAGAAAAGACATGTTTAAGAAGCTCATTGCAGGAACTGTTGGGGTAATGCCACATTTAACCACTAGAGAGCAGTGTTTCACTTTAAAATTCTCAGAGTAGGTCTTTCTCAGAGGGTGTCCCTACAGTGCAAATCAGCAGTGTGATTCTGACTGTGCTGTAAATTTTCTGTGCTCAGCAGCAGAAAATGTTCGCCTGCCTCACCAGCGCTGAACAATCTAATGGAAATCTTCTTGTTTGAAACCTTTTCTCTCTCACAGAAAGCTCTCTGCCAGCAGTTCAGGAAGGAAGTTCACATCCGTAACCTTCCGTCTCTTTTTAAAAAGCCGAAGCCCGACAAGGATATAGTGGAGACTGAACAACTGGGCCTTGCAGCTCTCTTCAGTACAAAGAACGATGGGCTGTAGGTGGAAAGTACTTCAAACTGGCTGCAAACTGTGTTCAAACAGAAAACCTCGACACCCAGCTGGAGCCGCGTGCTGCTTCCCAACATGTCTACCATCTTGCTTTTTCAAGCACCTCATTAAATCCACCGAGCCACAGCACCGTTTACTTTTTACATTACAGAAGCAAACACTATTCAACTTAACAAACAAATTAACCGATCTAAATCTATCAGATTTTTCAAAGCAGAGAGCAGGACTATTTATTTTTTTAAAGAAAAACTTTAAACAACAAATCGAACTTCTATGAGATGACTCTCTTTTTTTTAAGTTGTCTCTTTTGCTTTATTTTCCTTGTAGTTGTTACAGCTACACAAACACTAAACATATCAGTTATAAAGATGAATCATGATTTAGTTCAAGATTCTGTATTTAATAAAACAGGTAAAATCATACAATCCTCAAAAAGCCAAATGTGAAGGAGGTGGCTGCAGAGGGAGCCTGTTAAAAGACAATTAGGGAAACAGATCCGTAATATGTGGCTTGCACGAAGCTGGGTGCATTAGGTGTTAATAGCTAGAAATACTAGGTAAGTGTATTAGTTTGCAGAGATGTTGTAAAGGCAGATTATTATGAATGAAAAGGTGTGGAAAAAGAGAAGAAATCCTGGTTCAGATGATCTTATTCTGGTTACTAATTCTGAAGGAGTCTTTATATAGGGAAGAAAATACTTTATGAAACCTTGAATAAACTACTGGATTAGGTTGTTTTATGAATGGCTGTATTAGGATTTTTGAATAGGAAGCAGCTATTAAACAAGCATTCCCAGACGGTTAAGCTTACCTTGGTTATCCTAAACAACTTTTGGGTCAAAGTTGTGTGGATTTTCTTGGATAACAGAGTCACATGTGCCAAAACACTGACTGTATGGCTATAAGGAGACGGTTCAGTCCACATTGCATATAATCTAAAACCTGTAAGGATGTGGTCATTAGATGATGTGTAGATTATTCCAGGAGGGGGTGCATCTATGTCTTTTGTTTTTAATCACCTGAAGAGGTTTTTATTTTTTTTATTTTTTTTTTAGACAGTCAGTATGTTTGTTCTGATTTTGTGAACAGGCACTACATTCCTTTCTTGCTTGAAGGATTGTTTTTGGCATTTTTTTTTTTTTTTCCTTTGTATTTTTTTTCCTAGTTTTTACAGTTTTATATACGCAGACCAAAATGTGTGGCAGCTGTTCTGACTTGAACTTTTTAAATGTTTTTCAACTGGTCTACATATCAGATGCAGTTTGCCAAAAAAAAATATATTTATGTCCCAGGAAAAAAGGATTTAAAGGTTTTTCTGTTCTGTTTGTTGTTTTTCCTGTGTGTGTGTGTGTGTGTGTGTGTGACGAGTGGTTTATAAACGCAAGTCATTTTTTGAATGTCCAACACTAAGATTTTCTGTACAACGAAAGACAAACTAGGGATTTCAAAAGTGTTAATGTGGTTTATATTTTTGCTATATAGATCTGGAGTGTTTTGTTATTAGAAATATTTGTTTTTCTTTTGAATTTAGAGCACATGAAATAGTAGATGAGCTTCATGTTCCTATTAAATAAAATGATCAGCCTCATTTGGATTTTT
>JAUZNJ010007068.1:18348-44001 GCA_034780135.1 Jordanella pulchra
TGAATTTAGAGCACATGAAATAGTAGATGAGCTTCATGTTCCTATTAAATAAAATGATCAGCCTCATTTGGATTTTTGTTTCTACATCTTTTAAAAACAAAACAATTTCTTCTACCATTTACATAAGGAATCGTTAAAGTTTATAATGCCCAGAATATGTTGCTGAGTCACTGCTGCACTACTAAACAGTCCTTTGCGGTTTAAATATTGCACTCACTGATTTTGCAACGACATGCTTGCAGTATTTAGTGCAGTCCTAACTTGAAAGTCAGTATCAGTCCTTAATATTGAATTATGTTTACCAATGTCACTTGCATAAAATAACTTTGGGAAAAGGTTACTCATGTGATGTTGAAAACAAATATTTACCATTTTTAAAATGCCTACTAAGGTTGTGGACTAATCAACCGTTTTCCCACTAGAGCATCTTTAGTCTGTAGCTTAAGGCATCAAACGATTTATTGTTTTCAGGTTTTCCTTGTATTTAAGGTTTTACCCTCGTATTGTTCCTCTTTTGGGATATGCATTTTTGATATTTAGATAAAGGTAGTTACAATTTTTTTTTTTTTTGTAAAAGTGGCACAGATTAACGTTGAGGCTTAGTCTTCATAAAGAAATCAGGAAATGGAGAAAGCTTTTAAAACCCCACTGGACTCAGATGTAAAGCAGTTCTGTAAATGATCCACGTCAACAAGTAGTTAAACGTGTTGCCCGATAAACTGAAAACCTCCAACTTACTGTACAACCTTTAAAATGTAGCTTGAAGAGCTATCCACATTTAACATTAATAGATATAAATCTATATATATATTTATATAAACACACACTAGCCCAAAAATCCATAATTTCTAAGAAAAGACCTCAAGCACTTTTCATCACTTCCAACAAAGACGAATTTGTTTGGTAATATTACTAATTGTCAAAATATACAGTTTTTAAAAACTAATCACAAATCACACTTATCAAAAGTATTTTAAAACTAAAGCTGGTAAACTTCAAGTGGAATTTATGTTCATTTTCATTTATGTTTGAAAACGTTTATTTCTGCAAGCTATATATCCAATTCTAATGCTTCCACCACAGTATTAACAGCAGCAGTATGAATACTTGATTTTTTTTTCTTTGTATAAAAAATATAATGTTTAACAAATTCAGTACGTAAAAAGCCATGCTAATGTCAACGGGAATTTTTGTAACAGCAGACTTCAAGTTAATTGGCTGATGGGTAACAAACATTAAAGCCAGCTTGAGGCATAAGCAAGCTTTGTTACTATAAAGGGCCTCACAAAACCTTTAGCTAGCCCTGATTTTATGTTTATCTCCCTAACTAGCTCTATGATTTCCAGTTATTTTAAAACTTTTAACCTTTTCCTCATGAATTTAGAAATGGATTAATAGGCAAAAAGTTATGTTCCTGTAACATTTCCCTGTTTTTAAAGTACCTACAGTTGGCCTTATTTTAAGGAGGTTCTTTTGTTCCTCCTTACAAAACTGGACAAGACAAACTGGCATCTTTTGTATCCATCTTCATATGATTTACATCAAGAAGTGAAAATTATATGAAGAATCTGAAAGAGCTGGAAATCTTTTCAATTCTTCTGAGTGACCTGATAATCCTAAATGAAAACACACCACAAGGCAATATCTTTTTTATTTGTTGGAGTCACCTTTATGTTTGATTATGAAAAACATCAATCCATTTGCTACCTTTTATATCCTGATAATCAAATCAGTTTGAAAGAACTTAAATCGTGACTCATCTGATGGTGCAAGCTTTTTTCTAATCACTCCAAATCACATATTTCCAATTCTTTGGGTTCTTTGTGCCCCTCAGTCCTTTTAGCCTTAGTACTGAGTCGTTTTCTAAAGCCTGCACAGCTGTTTCCAAAGGTTCGTGGGTTTGGAAATATTCTTTCATTTGCTTATGAACACGGCTGCAAGTTCTCCTTTTTAACGGATTCAGCTTCATTCAACTGTTTGAAATGATCTTTGATCACAGTTTTTTGTTGCTTTGATGCAAGTAAACAATTCTAATATTTCTAAAAATGTGTAAAATCCTTTTCACAAGCAGAGGATATATTATAGAGGATCTTATATTAATCATAACACTTATAAAGGATTGTAAATATTGCTTAGGTAAACTAAACAACTTTTTCTAATCTAGTTTTAATGATTCTGGAAAGTCTTTTCTTACTGATGGTTTCTGTAGTTTTTACAGAGTATTTCTCTAAATTTTATAAGATCAGGAGGGAAAGACCCATTTACTTCACTTATAAAATGAAATTTGATCATAAACCAATATGCAGGGCATTTGTTAATAATAATTATTCACTTACTTGGTAAAAAAAAATGTATACAAACAGACTGAATTAAATAGACTTTAATCATTAGGCACTTCTCAAACAGAGAGTTTTTAGAAAAATATTAACCTTCCCAATGATTGTACAAGTCTTAATCTAAACACTGCTGCTATCCCATCATATACAGTAGGACACAATCCTCTGTTGTATTAGTTTATCATTATTAAGATGATTATTACTCTGATTTAACATACAGGTAATATTAAAGAAGTTGCTATTTTTCCTTTTAGCCGTTTCTTGAATTAGGAGGCACAACTTAACCTGCCTGAATTAAACAGCATGATGGCTGGTCCTTCAGGTTTTGAGGAGCTGCCAAGAGAAATAACCGTCTTGGTTATATGATATTTAGCTGTCATAGACACTTGAATTTAAGGATTATAAATATAAAGTTTGAGTTCTTAGGAGGTCTTCCAGTATCTGTGAGAACCATGTTTTTGTCATAACAATAAAAGAATGAAAAAAGGAAATCATTTTGCCATGTGGGATACAATTCACCGGCTGAATAAATAATAAATATAAACTAACTAAACTAAATAAATTTAGTTTAGTTTAGTTAGTTCGGGTTTGAGATTATAGAGCTGCAATAAAAGAGGAGCTCCATATGAGGGGTACCAGGGATGCTGCATATTTTCAAACTAATTTCTTTTACAGTTGTTGCAAAATCGTTAATATTTTCACAAGCACAGCAACTTAATGATTGAAATTGTTATTACTTAACCCTTGGGCTTGTTTGAGGTGAGTTACACTTTCCAGGTTTCTGTACTAATGTTGGGGGATCAAAATCTATATGGAATTTTGGTTTCCAAATGTTTAACAGGTAGCATTGTCTGATATTATCTGTAATATCTTTTTTCCCCCCTATTTTCTTTTACATGTTATTACCCCTCAAAAAACCAACTATTGATTTAGAGAACATTTTTGTCACGTTACTTTTTCAGTACGTATCTGAAAACATAGAAAACGACTACGCCACTTCAATGGCAATAGTTGAAGCAGTTGATGAAATAACAAAAGCACTGGACCAAAATAATGATGCTGTTGGGATCTGTATTGATTTACAAAAAAGCCTTTGACAAAATGAAATCACTCAATCCTGATAAGAAAACTTGAAAATTATGGAATAAGATGATTAGCTGTGAATTAGATAAGAAATGATCTGATTGGAAGAGTGCATGTATGTAAAAATGGGTGAATCCTCATCTGAACTTCTTCTACTCAGGGGTCAATACTAGAACCAACTTTGTTCAATATTTACATGAATGATACATTTAATGTATCTTAGAAATTAAAACTAATTCTCTTTGTTGATGGCACTAACATTTGCTATAGTAGCCTAAGTTATAGTAAACTAATGGAAAACTGTAAATACATAATTGGTTAAATTAAAAGGATGGATAGATGCAAACAAATTATTAATAGATCGAAATAAAACAAAAGTAATTGATTTTTTGGCCATCAAAAAAAATTACAGATTATCATAGATAGTATACAGATTAAAAATGTGTCTGAGAACAAATCCTTGGCATAATTATGGATAGCAAATTATCATCTAATAATGCACTCCGTATTTTAAATTGCTGTTTGTTTCTACTGTATCTGACATACTGTGTAGAAGTGTGGGTTAATAACTACAAATGTGCAATAAATCCACTATTTATATTGCAAAAAGGGGCAATACGGATCATTCACAAAGTTGGCTCATTAGAACATACTCATTATCTCTTCACTCAGTCCAAAATATCAACATTTCATGACCTTGTTGAATATTATACTGCAAATATTCTATTTAAAGCATTTAATAATCTACTACCAAAAATGGACAAAAAAAATCTTTAGACTTGAAGAGAAGATTTACAAGAGGCTATGTAAACGTTATACGTTATGTTCGAGCTAATCGTCAAAGGTTTTGTCTGACTGTGTTTGGGTTAAAAGTGTGGAATGCTTTGGATTTACCATTGAGGCAAAATATGAACAATTTTAAGTTTATTTATGAAGACTTGTCAGAATACAGTGGAAGGTGCGTTTAAATGTATCATTGAACCGATCTTTTCTGCATCAGTCTTGTACTGAGTACTTGATGTGTCCTTACTGTTGATGGTATGTGTAACCCTTCGCTACCATTATTGGTATTTTGTTCTTAACATTGCTGGTAAGTATCCATGTTTCAGTCTTGAAGTGACAAATATTAAATAAGACTTTAAGTTGTCCAAAATGGAAGATAGAGGTGGCATTTAAAACATTTTATTCTACTCAGCTGATGTTGATGATGGAATGCTGAATTTGGTTTCAGCCAAACATGGCCTTCTATCTAAAGTCAAATTAATTTAATATGCTCATCTTTCTAAAGAACACCATTGCACATATCCTGTTTTTCTGCATTTTCTTGATAGCAAACATAAGTCTGACCTTCATATTTTGTTAACAAGCTTCAAGGATTCCTCCTAGCATATGACACATTGTTTGATCATATAGTATAATATATTACCAGCAGCATGTACTTGCTGTTGGACATTATGACATTAAAGACTTTTTGTTTCTTTCAGCTTCTCATGGTCCAGTTTTAGGGTAAATTGTATTTTGATGAGGAGACCAAACCATGCTGAAAGTTATTTGAAATGATCTCCACATCTCATTAAACTGTTCCTCTTTACTTCAGCAGCCAGAAGAAAACATGACTGATGTTAAAAAGGGCAAAACAAAAAAATTCCAAGAGTCGATGTTCTGGTCTTTAAAATCTTTAAGCACTTTCTGTGGGAATAATTCAGAGATTGTGCTTTTTATTACATTTTAGACAATATATAACTTATTTTTTTGCTGTACATTCAGATTAGACACCTATATACCTATAAATGGCAATTAAAAGATGCCCTGATTTGATCACATAACTGTATATATGAATGGGATGTGCAGTCAGTGCACTGCACATGGCTTGTTTAGTGTTTCCCTTCTCTTCCATAATCCTTCATTTAAGGACAACTTGACTTCTGTTTTTGTCTTAAAGATGTTTCATCTGTCATCTGAAAGACTTTCTTTTGCATTAACTTTTCAAGCCTATAGATTCTGCTGAAGGAGACGTTGCTCATAACACCCCAACGAATATAACAGCTAACTGGTGCACTGCCTGATTTTAAGAATCGGCAGCCCTTTATAGTTGGTGCATAAACTATACAGAATCATCCACATATTCTAAAGAATATACTACTGCAATAACTTCAGCTTCTAACCAATAAAAGCAATAAATCTGTGAAAAGTTAAGTTGAATATTGTTCCTTTTTATCAGATTAGTTAGATGTTGGCTTTGAATATGCTTTTGTTTTCTTGATTTTTAGTTATTCAACAGAGACAGAACACATTAATGAACATTTCTCTAAATGTGTGAGCGTTAGCTACAAAGCTAATTTTCAAAGTACCCACCTGGTCTAACAAGAGGCCCCAGTTCTATCACACTGTGAAGACATCAGGTAAAGTCGTATTTTCTGGGAGATAAAGTTCTGTTTATTTCCAATTCAATAAATGTTGATTTTCTTTAAGTGCAGACATTCTACGGATGATTTATCCGTAGCTTTAGCCTCAGATGGATGCTGAGAAAATTAGGACATCTTTCATCTTTTAGCTGACAACTAGTAGTTTGGGGTAAAAACTGAGTTTTATTAGCAAATGTTTTAAATTTGATTTACTCAAAGTCTCGTTTGAACCTCAGATCATGAGGTCACACTTTTTTTTTTGCTTTTACTCGGGTTGTTTTAGTACGAAACTGATTTTGAATTTGTAATCCAAAAAAGTTGTTTTGACTGTAGAAGACCATACATAATATACAATCTCACAAGATTTGGCAATATTTTTGCAAGGTCTGGATGTTTATTTTGTATTTCCATTCAGACAAATATGTGTTTTTATTTTGAAAAGCTAGATCTAAAACAAAACAAATGAAGAACGCATGTTTGCTGTCACAAGTGGAACGCAACCATTAGTTGGCAGCAACTTCTTTCTAATTGTTACTGTCTGGCTTTTCATCACCTCCCTGAACATTTTCAATTTTTTTTAATTTATTTTTTATAGTTCTGTTTTGAATAAATTTCTGCAAATTCTGGATTTTGCCAAATTTTGCAAATTTTACATTTCCTGAAACATCTACTAGGACAGTTAAACTTTGTTTCTGCTTAGTCTAACACAGCGTAATTAATGGAAGACATGAACCCAAAAAGTTGAAATGTTTACCCAGGATGAAAAGGTTGTGTGAAATCCTGCAACCAAGATATTGCATCTTTATTCATGTTAAATGCAATAATAATAATCATAATGATAAATCTATCATAATCTGGCTTGTGTGCACCGCATAAGATTGGCATTGGGGTGTGGAATATAGCACTGACTGACATGGATAAGCTCTGGACTCACCCTGCATTGTAACAAAAATTAGGTAAATTCATTCCTGGAAATAATGGAGGAAGCTTTACTGTGCCTAATGTCCTAGTGTCCCACTGTGTGTCCTGGCAGCTGTAAAGCCGTGCTTGCGTGTCAAGCTTGGTCAGACACATGGCTGCTAAAGTGAGACAAGGTTACACCTCTCCATGCTACAACCACGCTCTCCAGAAGGGCTCTTTATTGAGGATTACAGGCATTTTCAGATTACTGTTAAGCGAGACTGAACTGTCTGTTGCTCTGACCCCCTTTTACTTTAAACAGTGGCACCGTGAGCTGCTCCTTAATGGGGGTGAACCGATAGAAATGAACAAAACTAGGAAAGTTACTGGTACAAGCATGTGTCAGTAGGTGTGATTCATGTAGGTCACCGGTCGTTTGCCCCCCCAGAACAAAGGGAGCTTGAGTTTCACCTGCAAATTTCTGTAAACGGTAACGAGAATAACAAAGTGGCGTGGGGGCAATAAGGGCTGCGTCTGTTTAGCTTTCATTTCAGAGAACCTCCTCCCAGTTAACTGGTTCACACACCCTCTCACCCGTCCAGAAATGTCTCTAATTGTGGATGTCTTAATCAAACTCAGCAAACATAAAGAATTGGCTCACACTGGGTTTTAGCAGGCAGGGGTTAAGAATATTGGGGGGCGAAATGCGGGATGTTCATTGACGCGGGATGGCCAACATGGAAGCTGCAGTGCCAGGAGTTTGCCTCGTCCATCTGCCATTCCACTCACCCACCCACCCACTGACACACTAACAGGTGCGTGCACACAGATCCACGTGTATTTTCTGTGCACACGCTCTCATACTCCGCACTGCTCCACGGTCGGGCCCTTCCCCTGTCCTCACTTAGCCCGGGCAGCAGATGGTAAGGGGTAAGGCTTGCAGTCCCCCCTCCTCATCCTCCTAACTCCAAGCCACCATCCTATCTCCCCCTAGTTTTTTTCCCCCCCCGCAAACATCACCCCACCCTTCTTTGTGTTGTTGCAGAGCTTGAGTGCTGAATGGCGAGCCCCAGCGTGTCTTCCCTCCCACTCCCCTATGAATCCTTGGCTGGCTGCCATTGGTGGGGCTCAGTCAGGTGTCCTAGTGCTTCAGTTAGGGGAGGAAACGCTGGTTAATCTGCCCATCGCGTGCCACTGGCCATAGCCTGGCCTCTTTGTGTCTGGCACCCCTCTGATCACTCCCTCCACCCCTTCATCTGTCTTTCTCCCCCCCCAATCTCTTCCAACCCAGTTTCTCCTCCTCAAGACAGTGTCATCTTTCCCCAAAGACCAACTACACTGTCACTGGCGACACTTTTCAACTGTATTTAAAGGCGTGTCTTACACTTTATTTTAAACCCAGAGAATATCAAGATTTAATCGCCGAAGCCTTTAGATAAACCTATAAAATGTTTTGTGGACTCATTAGTCACCCCCTGCATATCTACCTGCACCTTAACAGGAAGGAATGGTCTAATATTTCAGTGTTTGTTATGTGTAGCTTTTTGAGCTGAGGTCGACGGGCCAATCACAAAACACTTGGGCAAGCTGAACTCTTGGTGTGGCTAATCAATCTTACATTTAAGTTGTAAAAAATGCAACCAAACATTTCAGAAAAACAACCGAGTGAAGGATGAGGCATCTGTGGAAAGATAGCCATAAGAAGGCACTGGCACCACTGCAACCCTGATGGAATAAAAGCAGGAGGAAATGGATGGATGGAGGTTTGTATTTTTAACATCCAGTGGGAAGAGTATTGAGAGAATTTAATTTCACAAGGAATCATGTTTCTCTACTGTGGACATGACAATGAAGTTTGACTCAAATTAAACTAAATTTAATGAATTAAGTTGAATATTTGAAATTTGGCCCAATCCATGTAGGGAAAACAGAAAACATGATGTGAAACTGGTCAGATGAGACTAACTTTAATTGATTTTGGTCTCAGTCGACATTATGTGTGGAGAAAAAAATGATACTGGATATTATTGAAAAAAAAAATAAACCTATGAAATCTTGTTAAAAGATTGTCCAACTGATGACTAGAAATATTTTTTTCTCTCTTTTTCTCATAAATATTCTCTATATATACTCCTGACTTACTGAGGATGTTCCTTAAACTGAAAAAAGGGAATTATATGACGGTAGGAAATGTGCTAATATGCTCCTCAGTAGGCAAATCTACCTTTACACTGTAAAAGCAGCCAGACCCACTGCAACGTTTGCCTTCCTTTTGAAGAATATTTGATTACATTTATCTTCTGTATACCAAGAACTCAACCAAAAGTTTCTGAATTAAATACTTAATGTAATGTTTAAACTATCTGATCAAACCTCTCTGTAAAAAGCATTTATTTCCCAGAATATTTGGTTCACTTGTTACTGTTTCTTGGTCAAGACATTTTTTTTCCAGCAACCAGAACTGGGTGTGGGTCACTCTTTCTTTTTCAGTAGTATGTTTGGCCCAGTTTAATGAATGGGATGCCCAGGTCTTCTCTTGAATACGAGTAACTGGATTTTTTTGTTCTGTTTACTGGGAGATCAATATGAAATCAAAACATGGTTAATAGAAAGGGAACATTTTGTCTTAGACTTGTCATTTTTCAGATTTACAAGATTCCAGTATGTGTATTTTCTCTGAAAAGCAAAACTTCCACTTATTGTTTTTGGGCCTATATTCCAACCACCTGTGCTGGTGTGTGTGAAATCCAGAACAATGTTGAATTGTTTTTTCCAGAGAGGATTCTTAGGGACATGAATGACCCCCAGTCCTCTCTGCTTGTTCATTTCTATCACAGGTTGCAGCCACCTCACTCATCATTCTGACTTGTACCACGAAGCTAAAGGGCCTTTCCCATTATTTGTTGATTGCAGCTAGGTTATAATGTTTTTCTTGGCCTGGTTTTACATAATTTCTGATGTTTTCTACAAATAACCAATCGACATTTTGAACTGCATTCTGATGGCACTTAAACACGGATCCTTACAAGAATATTTGGTCTTTTTTCTCTGCTTGGAGATCTTTAAAAAAATAAACTGAAAATATGTGGTTCCATCCCAGCTAGAGGACAATGTTAGTCCATTAAGCAGTGCCCGTCTAGAGCTTTTACATGTAACTCGTTCTTAATAACTGTATTTAATAATTGCAAAACCCTATTTTATTTTTGAATTAAAAACATTTTAATTAACAACTTAATTAACTCTTTTTAATCTATCATTTTCACTAGGCTGTTGGACAGGTTCCACAAGTACAATGATTCTTTTCCAATCATTAGAAGTAGAACTGAAGAAAACACCTATGCAATCTTAGTGCATTTGATAGTGGCAGCTTCATGCTGTGGGGATGACTGAGCCAGATAAATTGCTCAGAGTGAAACAGGGTGTGAGGGAAATCCTGAAAATAAAGAAATCAGTCAGAAAAAATAAGAAAAAAAATAAGAAAAAACAAATATTCAGATCTACAATAAAATAGTTTAAATAGAAGCAGATTTATTGATTTTTTAAAAATCATTTACGTAGATTCAATTCAGTTCAATTCAAAAATACTTTATTTATCCCAAAGGGAAATTAAATGTTGTAGTAGCTCATATATTTTTGTTTTCTCTTAGTCAGTTTTTGTAGGTGTTGATAGCTGGAGGCAGGAAGGATCCTCTGTACTGGTCTGTCTCACACCAAATCTGGAGAAGCCTCTACTGAAGACACTCTGTAACAGTTTTAAAATCAGATATAGATATGATATCAGATATGATCAAGATATAGACGTATACAGATATAATATATATATATATAGATATTATATAAGTAGATATATATTGTAGACATATTGGTCTATTTATTATCAGATTTCCCTTTTGGGATTAAAAAAGTATTTTTGAATTGAATTGAATTGTGAACTTGCACAGTCAAAGTCTGCACCTAAATCCAACTGCTGTAATATTTCAAGCAAATGTTTGTAGAAGCTCTTCTCCCTTTCTCACTTATGTTTCTGGAAAAGGAGAATTGTTAGACGTTCAGTCACTTGATGTGGACAGATTGTGGAAACTCACCGTAACAAGAACTGCAGCTTTATTTACAGAGAAATGTTTTTTTTAAAAATACACTCATTGTGGGGTATTCTATACAAACGTACAGCATGCTTTTCAGATTTTTTTCATTTTGACAAAATTGGTCAAAGCTTTGTGTTATTGTGCTTTTAGATTTAAATGTTTTCATTCTTTGTGTTTTCTATCCCATAAAATCCCAATAATCAATCCAAATGCATGAAAGTTCAAGGTGTGACGACTTCTATCTGGTGATGAAGGGGCACCTTGAAAGGAGTTGTGCTCTGATTAGGATAAATAATACTCAGATGCTATTTGGAGGAGACCGATTAGGTTGTGTTGCGTAATCAGAGAGAGGTCACCCCCATTCGACCCCTGGTGACCCTTTTTTGACGGACCCTTGGTTTGGTCATCACTTCAGAGCCCAGGCAAGGTGCAGGGTCAGGGTTCAGGGTGTCCTCAGCTGTGCTGCCATGGAAACCACAGGCTTTGCTCATTTGATGCTTTATTCTAAAAACAATAATTTAATCGAAACACATGAGTTTAGGGGCATGTTTCAGATATAGGAAAGCTTAAATTTGTGTGTTTTTTATCTCTCACACTTCGTTTATGACAGATGAACATTATTAAAAAACTGCTTTTTTGCTTGCAACATTTTCAATGTCCTTTTTACTCCAATCGTATACAGTATGACGTGTTTCTCATTGCTACCAAAGCTCGGTGTCTGCCATTGTGGTCCACTTCCTGTTTTTGATCAGTGTGCAGGGTTTTCTTGCAATCAGCGCTGGTGCAGGGTGGGGGGAGAGAAAGAGAGAGAGAGAAGAAAATCAATACTTTGAATATAATGTGTGGCCCGTGGTATCAGAGGATGATTTATGTAGGGATGGCTTCTCTCTGCATCAGATGGGACATGTGTTTGTTGGTTGAATGAATGAATGAATGAATGAAATGAAGAGAGGAGAAGGAGGCTAAATGGCTCAGCTGCTGTTGGCTATGCCACCACTCCTCTCCTCTTCTCATCTCTCCATCACTCCATGCTCTCTGACCATCCTACTTAATCTTTTTGCTCTGCTGTGGTGTTATATGACCAAAGACCAACACATAAAGGAGTTTATGGACCCCCCCCCCCCCCTAAAAAAGAAAGAACAAGGCAGCATATACCCTTATCACCCAACCAGATTAATGAGAGCATGTTACCACGATGACCCACTGAACGAGGAGGGGTTAAGGGGGTGAGGGCTGAAGGCAGAGGGAAAGGGAAGGAGTCCGGCAGACAGATTCAGGCAGAAGCACGAGGCAAGAGCAGCAAGAGTCTGTCTGGAAGGGAGAGAGGAAGTCTTGGTCAGAGGCTAAGAGATGGAAGTGTGGAGGCGGGAAAGAGTGAGGAAAGAGAGGGGCATAACAAGCGTAGAAAAATGTGTGTGTGTGTTTGCTTATTGCAGTGGCCCCACCTACCCCGCCATCCTGTTAAGGAGGCAGAGTCCCGAGGAGGAGGAGAAGGAGGAGGAAGAGGAGGATAGTGGGATCCCCTCCCTCAGTCAGCAACACACACACACACATCCTCTCCCTGTAGCTCACTCACACACACACACTCTGCTCCATGAGGCAGCAGTCGCTGAGCAGCTCTGGATAGACCACGCGAGGTTCTGCAGGTGTCCCACCCTTCTCTCAAGCCAGGGATGCTCCAGTATGTACTGATTCCTTTTCTACTTTTTTATTCTTGTGTTAAATCTTCTTCTGAATAAGGAGACTATATGCTTTTTATGTTTTTTAAAACATTTTGGTTTTGACGGCAGATTTTCTGTTGGAGTAAACCCCGAGCTTCTCCTGCTCATGTGAGGTTACATGTGCAGTAGTGGGTAGAGGCTGAATGCGTGCTCATATAGTTGTTTACAAGCTCTGCTGTAGCTGTAGAGCTGACAACTTCAGCTAAGTTGGCTTTTGCAGGGCAGACTCAGTGATATTTTTATTTTACTACCTTCTGCTGCATTTTAAACCACCTTTTTTATATAGAGGTCCTGGCTCTGGCTGCTTTTTGCACTATTTAGCCTTGAGTTTCATTTTTAGTGTCACTCTTACGGGTGGATAAAACAAAATACAGTATGTACGTCCTCTTTATGATCTGCTATGTTTAATTAAAGGATCTCAATAATAAAAGAAATCTTTACAAAAGAAATGTGTTTTTCAGCTCTCTGTGGAAATTATTATTCATACTAAAGATTTTTTTATTCCAATTTGTAAATAAGGTACGAATAACATCTACCATTTTAAGTCAAATACTGTAATTTTTGGGTTTTAAGCTGCATGTTTTCCGGAGAAGATCTGAACTGCTAAATAATCCTGTGCGTGTGTGAGACAGAGCACGTGTCTCGTATGTAGCGTGGTGTACTGGCAGACACCCAATTCAACCATCCCTGCTCAGAATAGGTAGAGTGAAATGCAACTTCTGTTTAAAATATAATACTTAAAGTATCTTTCTTTAAAAACTTACTTTCTGCATTTCTGCTGTAAATTTGTGAACAACCTGCTTTTTTTTTTTTTGTAGTTCTGGACACATTTAGAACTAATCACCAATATCAATGACTATTTTCATAAAACCAAATTTAAGGGTGTATTTGTTTCATGTTCCCGCCTATGAAAATATGTCGCTGTTTGCAAGCCTTTAAAAAAACATAATATCAACATTTGTCTTTCTTTTTACATCTATTTTTATGGCTAGCATTGACCTATTAATGGTATTATTCCTAAGGTGCATGGCATGGCCAGGGTCGCATCCCACAAGGTTTGGATGTTCAGCCCCCCTGGCCACAGCATGGTCAGAGAGTGGCCAATAGGACCCGAGCTGTGGTCATCTTTCTATCAAACTCCTTTCAAACTAGAGGTCAAACGAGTCAAAGGGTAATAAGTTTAACCCCCTCGAGGGGCGAGAAGTCAGAGGTCACAAACAAGGCTATAGGGAGAAGGTTTGAATCATCAATCAGTGGCACTCCTGGTTATATCTGCACATATCGATAACCTGCTCCGTTCTGTTAATCTCATTTACATCATTTGGTAAGGACCAACACACGCTGTTATTATCATAAAATGTGGACAAAACAGCAGAGATATTTTAAAAGGTCCAGTTTGTTGTGCAAGTGTACAATGAAATGATTCACTTTTACATTTCTATGCAACTTTATTGCCTTTTTGAGGTGCAAGATATGCACACGTTTGTCTTTTTTGCTTTCTTATGATAATTTGAGTATATCAGTCATCAAGTGTAGGTTAACCTCATGCAAAGATATCCATGTATTTTCATTAATCCAACTTGTTTTGTTGTGATTTTTTTGTTTGTGGGTTAAATAATGTCCCATTAAGCTAAACTGATCTCTCAGAGTGATGATAATATGTTTTTTTTGACGTGTCCTCTAATTTAGAAGAGCAGTCATAGCTACTTGATTTGAATAAGCCTTAGCTTATGTAAAAGGGGTGTGGCCTTTTTGTGCATTTCCAGTTTTTTCCCCCTGCAAGCCACTGTTACAGCCTTTTTTTTTTTTAATTTTACATTTATTTTAATCTGATGCTGCTTAGATCCTTAAAGTTAAGAACAATTGTGACTGTTTTACAAATGTATCCTTTTTTGTGACCAAATAGTAGTCCTTCCTGCGTTTCTGAAATGGTGGTGTGCTGATGTTTCAGCATCTTCCAGTGGTCTCCTCCCTGGTTGATGTTAGCGATGTGTCAGCATTAAGCTTGTCCTGCCTGCTAGGCTGCTGGGGCCTTGGTGGCGACCAGCCCAGTCCAGCCCAGCCTGGCCGAGGGAGGGATCAGACATGTCTTGGCACCGGACGAGGGACTTGACAGGATCCAGGATTGCCAGAAAAGTGTTCCTACAGTATGCAGTATTGTTAAACTGTGGATCAACAGAGCATGATGGCACTTTTAACGTATTTTTTTTTTTTTTGTTTTATTTCTTTCATCTTTTAACAGTGATGGAAGAAAGACAATGTTTGAAAAAGCAGGAGATGCAGAGAAATTCACCAAAGAGTCCAGGTTAAGCTCTGCACCAAGATGTCGCCACTACATGGTACGTTCCCTCTGCCAAATTAGCCGGCAACTAATCTTTGCAGTCCTCCACGTGCAGATAGCATTCAACGGGTTTAGGTGAATATATTTAAGGACAAGCACAGTATATAGAATGTGAACGAGCCATTAAGTGTGTGAATAAGAGAAGTGTACATGTTGCTCAGTCAGCTATTGCACAGACAGAGACCATCAATCACTAATGTAAGCTGCCTTGCTGTTTTTGCTGGTCCCTCAAGTCTTATGCCAGATCTGGAATTAGGCATCACTTTACATGCAACACTATCTTTACTTGGGGTGAACCTTGCTTTAAACTTTGACCACAAATCATGCAAACAGAATTTTGCAGTTTAATATTCATGTATGATAAATATCAGAGATGTTTTTAGTACGCACCTTCCCTAATATGAAGTACTGCCTTAATATTAGGGAAGGTGTGTAAGGTACTATAGTGACAATGTAAAAGTTTGTCGCTATAGTGATAGTTCAGAGTAAAATAAGTTTGTAAGGTGTGTTTCCACTGTATATATATTCTTGTTAGAGAGATCGAACTTCGATTTAAGTTTTACGGTCAGTGTAACTGTTATAGGCTATTTTTGTACATTACTAACATTTTTTTTGTCCCTAAACCTGACAGTTTTTTTTAGTTTGCATATCTTAAATTTGTGTTTTGACATTTTATCAAAAAGAAAAGACTTAGTTGTCCCTACAGGAAATGCTGAGCATATCCTCGTCAGGTTTAAAATACACAGCAAGTGAACTAAAATTAAATCATTTTTTCTTTAAATTGCTGTATTTTCTCTTGATTTCAGCAGGTAAATTGGACAGTTTGCCAATAGAATAACATGATTTACCTTTAAAATAAGAATTAATTACTCCACTATCTTATTTCAAGTGCATTATAACTGAATGACTTATTTTAGATGCAGATATCAGAGATCATTATATTTACCTGCTCAGATTAGGGGAAATACACACAGTTCAAGAAACGTTACTTATATTTAGATCTATTTTTGCAGTGTAGTATTTTTATTTTACCAGCAAGAGTTCTGACCTGTATCTAAAGTAGAATGTGTGAAGAAGCGCCAAAAATTAAGGTTATGACACAGAGATCCTCCCTGACTGGAGCCGATCACTAATGACAAATTCTCAAAATATTAGTTGGTTTGGTTTGGTTTGGAATTTGAATTGCAAAAAAGCAAAAGCAAAAAAAAAGACTTTTCCACTGTTATTCTTTAGCAAGTTATAAATAATTTTCAACATTCCATTGTAATAAAAATCGATGTATTTCTTCTTTAAATTATCCACCTTTTCATTGTTGAGATTCATTTTGATTCCCTCCCCAAAATCAAACAATATGAATGAAAGAAAATCTCTTTAAATCCAATTCTGAAAGGGGTAGGGATAATTTAGGCTTTACTCGAAGCCTTTTGAAGTAGCGGTGAATAGTTTGGAAGAGTGCAGGTGATAAGCAGCTGGTGTTAAGATTAAGCAATCAGTCTTCTGGTCATTCTGGTCAGGGTCTTGCTTATCGAATATAGTTTGAGCAGCTGAAAGATTCCCGTTATGCTTATCTCCTAAACCCCACCCCACCCCTTCACTACTAATGTACCAGTGTGGAAGAAAACACACTGTAAAGCTTTCCATTAATTGTGTAACTGGAAGTAGATTGTATTTTAACACATATATAAATAATGGAGCACAAAAAGTGTTTTTAAAATGTAGGTTTGTTTCAGATGATTGAATGAAACTGTCTTCTGACAGGCTTTTGTTGAACTTATACGGGGGTCTGCTTAGAAATGCTATTTGTAAAGGTCACAGCTTGTTGTGATATGGACAATGAAGCAGCCAATAAGCTGCCTATAAAACATGGACCTAATTGGAAAGTTCTGTCAATAATTTAATATCTTAACATGAAAAAAAACATCAAGGAAAATACAAGAAAAACCATCCTTTACATAAAGGAACATATAGGAATTCAAAATAGTGACCCAGCAGAGGCAATGAATTACAGAGGTGTCCTGATGAATAGATGGGTTTGAAGAGCTTATGTAGAGCAATTTTGTCTTGGATATATATCTTAATCAGCATTTTTTAAGAATTAAAAAAAGACTCATCTACCTTATCAAAACCAACACTAACCCACTGATAAACATACAAAAAAAAATACCAATTCTCTTTCTAGATATATTATCAGTATAACAGTGTTTAATAGTGAGGAAACTTTTGCTATAGTCATTTTTTTTTAAAACCTTTTGTGTTTTGAAAAGTCCTGAGGCCTTGATATTAAGGTATGTGGAAGAACTAGAACAGATCACAACATTTTAGAAAACACCCAAACACATTATGTAAAAAATCTTGGACAAAAGAGCTATTATTGTTTAGTTTATGATTCAGCTTCACTCGAATTAGAGACGCTCATTAAGGGAAAAAAAAGGATATGTACAGTCGGTCCAAGTAATAATCGAAAGTAGTAGCTTACAGCCAACATATTACCAGGGTGTGTCTTAAAGTACAGGAAAATACCACAAAAAAAAAAAAAAAAAACATTTCCAAAAAAAATCTCACAAGTGCATTTTGTGTCTGAATAGTTTTTGGTTTGAATGAGGCGTCTACTGATGATTCTGAAAAAAACTGAATATAATAAAAAGAATAGGGTGAAAATATTAATTGTAAAATTAATTGTAAATTAAATTTTTTTTAATATTTTTCGCTGCTGAATATTGTGACTCTTTAAACTTCAAAAGGACAAAGTAAAAGCTGTTTGGGTGGGGCCGTTCCATCTGTGTCACACACAGGATAAAAAGATTCACTGAGATCAAAAAATGACACTTTTAAACCTGTTAAAGAAAAATAAGAGGCAAAAATAATAACTTATGAAAGATTACTAGTCAATAACATTTAGGCAACCTGATTCCCTGCCCTCTTAGCCATTGTTCCATGAGAATGTGAGTTATACAAACCATGTCAAATTTTCACTGACTCATGTGCTTATAGGTACAACTATTTAAAGAATATAAAAAAGAAACCCCCCAACTATAAAAAAAACACTTTAGCAGTTTACTTTTTTATAGATTGGAAGCTTTTCCATTAACATTTTAGAAGATGTTTCCACCATCCACCTTTACAGGAAATACAGATAACACGCAATGGTTAAGGTTAATCATTTACACTATGCAGGAATCATGAAAAACTGTTGACTTCACTGAAAAAAAGCACAAATTATATATTTAAAGGCTGATCTTACAAAACCTTTGTACATTTTTGAGTTAATGTGATTAATGGTAGTTTGAAAACCATCGTAGCAGGTTTTACTCAGGATCCCAAACAGTCTCTGGAGGCGAGGCTCAGGGTTGTCGTGTTGTGCTTGTATCACAAGTTACGTAAAGCTGATGAACAGGGAAGGGACAGAACCTGAATGGTCTTAAATCTACCCCACACTCATTTACATGGGACATAAATTCATATTTAAGTGGCAGAAAATTGCTCGGGTGGCTGATACACTGGGACATATAACAATATAATTGTAGTCAGTCATATGTGTATGCTGGACGGTGCATGGTAGTAATATAAGATTGAAGAGAGCTATTGAGAAATTATGCATCCAATAACTGAGATGGGATGTAAGTGTGGTGTGGAGAGTGAGTAGGCTGGTTTTTCTTTGGGCCGTTCCATGTGAGACTGCAGTGCAGGGGCTAAATGGATGCCAGACTCATATCCAGTGACTGGCAAGAAAAGGTGGCTGCACTGCACACTGCAAAACTTACTGTTAGAGCTTTTTTTAGATGCTGGTTAACAACAGCACATTTTCTACATGTACAAGTTGAAAAAAAAAATCTTTTCATTATTTTTGGAAAAGAATCAATCTATTCAGCACAGATTCTAAACGGCCATTTTTTTTTTCGCTTTTGTGATTACAGATACAACATTTTTTTTTATACTGTTTCCTCTTCTCATCAGATGTATCCAAACTAACAACTGTCATCATTTCCTGCTGACAAATTTGTAAAAGTCAGATAGAGATTTGGGATGCATGCTTTGATGGATAACTGTGATGATCTTGTTATTTCTTAGTTGAGTTTATTGGATTCAAAGCCTTTTATCGTTTTAAAGAACCTGTAGCACATTGTTTTGTTTATTTTTGTTTCTTTTATAGTTCCTAAAAGGAAGCTTTGGGAAAAGCTTGCAGGGTACATCAAATTTTTATTTTTTTTTTGCATAACCAAAGAGTTTCTCATATATTTTCATACTTTCTGTGGAAGTGGGATTATAATAGTTTTAAAATTGGCAGTTTCTGATATATAAAAAAACAAGAAGAAGAAGAAAGGATGCATTCAACCCTTCAGGAACACTTTTTAAATATATAATGCCTATTTTATTTTTTGCAATAAACCTTCAGATTAGGAGTGAAGCTCAGAGTGTTGCAGATAAAATCAGGTTTTTTTTTTAGTCCTCCTGCTTCTCCTCCTCATCCTCATCCTCATCATCCTCATCATCATCATCATCTTCATCATCATCATCTTCCTCATCATCATTTTCCCTCCTTTTCTCCTGTGCATTTTTCCATCTTAAAAAAAAAGGGTTCCTAACGGTAAGACAGGGGCTAATACACATGTCACATCGGTTCATGTAGATCCCAATTGTTTTTATTCACTGTGCAGCTCTGAAGGGTCTGCTTGGTGTGTGTGTTTCCCAGCATGCATTCTTACATGTTAAAGCCATGCACATACTCTCACACAGCTCCTAAGGTTTGACCCACCTTTTCAAATTCATGTTGTGGACCTACAGCAACATTTCCCCTATTATTTTGTGTCTGAATTCAACCACATGTCACTGAATGCAAACCGGACCATCAACAAACAGTACAATATGGCTCCGCAGGAGGCCTCCTTACAGACGTGTTTCATAATTTGAGCTGTTCTGTCTATTGTATCAGCCTCCTTTGATAAATTTACTTCCAACTGATACAATGCGTCAGTCTTTTTGTTAGAGGAGGACAATTGCTTGTACAGTGAATGTCCAGAACTTTAATGAAGTGCTGAAGCAAACGGTACAGGGCGCAAAGGTCTGCTCCTCTTAACTGTAGATGACAGCTAATGGACTGAATAATACCATGTGTTTACTTAGTTATTTATACAATTGTAGCATAATGTTTGGTATTGTGTTTCGATAATCATTAGAGTTTTAAACAAATTCAGGACAACTTCAAATAAGTGATAAAAGATGAGACAGAATATGACACGAGATAAAACATCTAAAAATCTAAAAGATGTGTTTTAAACACAGCTTACAGATTTGGATCCATGTCTTTTAAAGGCATTGGTATTATTTTTAGTAGAAAGCATGAGGAGCCTCAATTCCTGGTACATCTCTAATCATTCAGATGCAGCCATGTCTTAAGTCTTTTTCTTTTTTTTTCTTCAGGACTGTCTTCTTTTTCAACGCTCAGGCTGTTGAGCTCCTTTTATTCAAAGTGAACCCCAAAGCAGAGCAAGTAAATGCCTTTAAACTGAGCTGCAGGTGCACACAGGCAGGAAGAGAGAACATCCCACTTCACAAAAGTTGGAAGAAACAATTTAAAATTACATTTCCCTTTGCCATTTTAGCTGAATACCTTAATTACAGATGTGTTGCTGACAATCTGTAGTTTTTTTGTCTTTATAGAACAAAATAAACATTGATGGATGAACAGCATCTCCCACCATTTTTTACTGTTTTTTAACCTTTACAAACTTCAACATTTAACTGAATCACATTTTATTTTAGTTAGGAGTTTTATTATGTTTATCCTAAACTGTTGGGGGAAAAGTTGGTGTGTGTATATGTGTGTGTGTGTGTGTGTGTGTGGGGAGGGGGCTCATGATGTTGGGACAGATGGTATTTAGCTCTAGCTGTGCCGAGCCCAGTGGGACCCGAAGCTTAAGAGGTTAGGCCTGTCAAAACCACTCTGCTCATTCACTGCCTAACAAAGTGTGGACTGTCAGCCTGTTCCGTTTAATAAACTTAAGATTTTTCTTTTGTCAATGCCCAAGCAACACTTTTGCAACTCGATGACCTGAATATCCTGACATTCTTCCAGCTCAGTGGCAGAGAATGCACCTTTTGGGAGGGACTTCCTAAAAAATGCAAAAAAAAAAAATGTCTGTTGAGCATTAAAAAAACCTGTTGGTGTTTAGTTAATGAGACCAAAGCTTAGGTGAGAGTTGTAACGTCTTAAGAGGCGTGTTTTGGAACAATTATACAAACAACTAATAGAATGAATGAGTACAGGAAAGAGTCTAAAGTTTTACACGTCGGTTCTCTTAAATAGATCAACTAATCATTTGTTGTTGTTTTTATTTATTGTTGATGTTTTGCTCCCAAGAGAAAGTTCAGCTTAAATGGTTAATTACAAGGGTTAGGGTTATACTTCACCACAAGAGGGAGACATACAGTAATGTGCAGAACAATCTTTCAACACACATCATAAGTACAAAATCTAAACTTAGTAAACCTGAAAAAACTTTTTTTTATATATCTTAGCTGCCTACTTGCACAGAAAGTAATAACAGCAATAAGCATGTTGTCTTTTCTTTATCTCCCAATTTGTTTCAGTGTTTGTTAAGGTCAGAAGCTGAAAGCTGGTCAGTGGGTGACCTGAGCGGGATGCCTGGCTGACATCTGACCTCTGACCGAGTGTGCAGGTTGACCCCAGACGACATGGCCCAACAATATGAGGCACGTGCCTTGGCCTAATCTCCATGGTAACGTAAGACCTTTCAGGGAACGGCTGGGAGCAGGGTCAGGGCTGTCTTTATGCTGATTGTTGTAAAACATCTGCTGTCAATTGACTTGCTGGATGTATCACGCAGCCAGCGCTGAACAGCTTGTTCATGACAGGGCATGGGCAAGGAAGCTAAAGGCTAACTGGGTAATCTCTGCAGGCAACTGTGATGATGCATGTTGTTCTCACAATCACCTGGAGAGATTCTGCAGTTTGCTTTGCATTCTGTTCTCCAATTTTATCCCTAAAGTGTATTTATAGGAGAAAAAACACATCATTAACTAGAATGACTAAATAGATATGGATCTGCAATCAAAGAGGGCTTCAGCTTTTAGCTTAAAATGGGCGACTTTTTTTTCTAGCTGTGCATCTGGCTTTAAACCTTTTACTGCCTGACTCAGATGTCTAAACTTTTGGTGACTGGTCAAAAGAACAGAGGGGAGGCATTACAGTGTAGAAAGAGGGCCAACAGGTGCAGCCCACCTGCAGCAAAATCAGCTTCACACTCTTTGATCCTAAACATGAAGCATCTTTTATGAACCACACATTACTCCTCAGATTCTTTTCTATTATCAACATCATGCAACTATTTTTTTAACGGTAGAATATAGCGCCCCCCCACCCCCCCACCCCACTGTCTCATCTCGTTCTCCACCGTGTTCTGCTGTTCTTTGGTGAAATCTCAGCTGGCAACTGTGAGTAGTTCACTAGCTGCTCTCACAATGGCCTCTGGGATTATGCTAAACGCGGCGCCTCGGCTGCTCCCCTGCATCGACCGGCATCGACGACGCCCTTTGGAGCGCACAGGAAAGGAGATGGAGGGCTCTCAATGAAGATGTCACTGCAATTACACAAGCATGTTTCATAGACCCCCTCTGTTTCTGCTCTTCCTCTTCATAGCACCCCCACCTCTGCGCTTCTCCTCTTAAAAAAAAAAAGAAGAAAACTTCTTTTAGACACTCTTTTGAAGTGCTGCCTCATCTCTTGCAGGTCTTTCATAATGCAGACCCATTTTGAATTTACATGAATTCACCATCCAGATGCTTCTGCTGCTATCTTGCCCTATAATGATGTGTACTGTACAGGATCAGCTATTGTATTATCGTTGCATCAAAAGAATGATTGTGCCTTAATTGTCTGACTTTCAGTTGAAAAGTGCAGGAACGACCAAATGTGTTCATCTTTGCTCTTATTTCAGTTTTGTGATATCACCAGTGAAGAGCTTTCTGATGTGGATGGTACTGCATCAGGAACTGATTGGCTGTTACTTCACTGCCAACAGTACCTGATGCATTGCCCTCAGTATCAAAACAACACCTCATAACAACACCTGCTTATGAAATATATAAAAAAAGAAAGGAAACTCATTTGCAGTTTTTATTCTGTATTTTGATGTTATTTTCTCTGCCTCTGATTTGAAAATGAATATTTGCGTATATATTAGTTTAGATTGTGATAATGGTGGGTTTAATAATAATTAACCTGTAACATTTATAGTTTATGTTTTATGGGTGTAATCTATGAGCCTAATGTATACAGGAGGAGGTTTGTAATATCTGGTATGTAATATTTTCATTTCTGTTCTCTAAACTCCAAGCCAGGGAACTTTCAGGCCACATAGGCATGACTATCATATAAAAGGCATTTCAGTAAAGAATTGTAGCTGGATGTTTGACAACTTAAGAACAGGAAGATTCAGAAGATTCTGATCTTTTGCCAGAGTTGTAGTTTGTTGATTTTTTTTTTCAAATTTTTTGAAGCCACAAACATCACAGTCTTTAATTGTTTTTCTTTAATGCTGAAGACAAACACATACACACATTAAATATTTATGACCTAGAAGAAAAATCATATGTTTTTCGAATATAAAAATTGGCACATAGTTTAGCTCATCCCCAAAATTAATACATTTGGAACTAATTTTGCACATGTGAACAACCTGTCTATATCAACACATTTCTGCAAATGAACTTTTGTCAAGAAAGCTCAAATTTTCTCTGTCTGTCTGATAAAGCTTTTCTTCTCTTCACTCTTTCATAAAGCACCACACCTGCAGTTGTTTGACATATTGCCATCAGATTATTCCACCTGAGCTGTGCATCTCTGCATCTCTCCCACAGTTTACTAGCTACATAAGATTTTATATGACGTCCTAACATATCCAATATGTCAATTTTAAAATGATGAATTGAACAAAGCATTACCCTTCTCTTTCCGTTTTATATTTTTCCACTACTTTGCGTTGGTTTGTCACATGCAATTTAAATAAAATCTATCAAAGATGGTTGTTGTGATGTTACAAAATGTGGAAAGCTTAAAAACATGTCTTTGTAATTAACTCATTAAAACTCATTAAGATATAAGTTCACCTTGTTGCTATCTTAGTAATCATGTCTCCCTCCTGTTCAATGAGACACCTGAATTTACCCAGGCCACACTACAATACTTGTTGCACACATACCATTTTTCTGCAGCAGAGTGACCTTTAAGGATCCAAGAATGCTTAAAGGTGCATGAGGAAGTCGACTCCATTTTAAATATATGTACACCTATATCAGTCTCATTTTGATTTGAATTAGTTCTGCTGTGGAATAGGAGCAGGGAGAAGGTTCCCTCATCTCCTTATCAGAGTTTGACGCAATCGATTTTGTTATCGTTTTATTTGATATACATTTAATATGTTATTTATTTTCGTGTCTTAGTGTGTTTAATAACTTGCAAAACTGAATAAATTTCAAGTCGAAAGCAAAGAGGTTGTTCATTGTTGTTCTTTTTCCATAATTTCTTGTACAAACATGTTCCTGCAGTTTCTGAATATCACAAAATTGGCTCCTAAAATGCGTTTTTGACCTTGCAAAGATCATAATCGTAATTCTCACATGAAGGGTTGGGACTTCACGCATGCAAGATTTACCTGCCGTTTTCTTGTTCACACCCTGTGAGACGGCAGAAGGTCAGCATGCAAGGCGGTAGCGTCAAGCTTCTTTCAATCTACTTATATCAGCAAGCTGCTGGCGTACAGAAAAGCGCAACCACTCGCCGTTCCTTTGCCCCTGAGAGAGCGAGCCAAAGGAGTCATGCCAATTCCAACAGATGTTCCTTAAGTGCAGGCATCTTGTAAACACCATGAAATGGTTTTGAAGTTAATGTACTGGTTACTGACAGAGATCTTTGACACTAAATTTGATTATACCGCCTGCTGCTCACACTTTGCAGACAGAGTAGAGTTTATAAAGACTTACTGAGTTCTCAGCATGGCAACCGACTTATACGGAGGAGTAAAGTCAATTAAGCCTGGTTTCCTTAAATACAAATAAACTTTTAACCAATCTGTCTGTGTGATCTAAATGAATTTTCTCTGTAAAGTGCCTTGAGGTGACGTATGTTGTGAATTGGCACTATAAAAATAAACGAAACTGAATCGTACAACATAGAAGGAGACTGATTTTATAAAGGTTTGATGGTGTTGTTTATGTGACGCTCCACTAAAAATTTAAAGTACTTCCTCTAATAATTTCATTAGCATGATACATAACATCTCAATGAATTAGAACACCATTAGAAAGTGCAAAATTGAAAGTGGAACTAGCTTTTTCATTTCACACAGCGAGATTTGTTTTATGCATCTATGCCTGTATATGTGGATTATTACGGGCCACCATTACTGAAAAATGTATTACATGTGACATTTAAAAAAAATAAGACATATATAAAAAAAAAACTTGATAGTTTCTCTGCACCTCTTTTACATCTCATTACTTCATCACTGCAGTCAGACATGGAGATGTTCAATTTGTGGCTCTGCTGAACTCTTAAAGAAGTCCTGGTTTCTTGTGCTCATCTGCGTTGGGTCTTAAGTCCCTGATCTTCTTCTAGACAGTAATCAAGGTTCTGGGTATAGGTCAGGTGAGTAGGCCGACCAACCAGTCACAGTGATTTCAGGGTCACAAGTACAGTTGTGGTCAAAAGTTTACATACACTTGTAAAAAACATAATGTCATGGCTGTCTTGAGTTTCCAATAAGT
>JAUZNJ010007069.1:0-18249 GCA_034780135.1 Jordanella pulchra
TAAACTGTTGAACTTTTTCCCGTTGTCCCGTGTGGTGTTCTGCATGTGGGTTAGAGCCCTTAAGCCCACCATGACAATGCTACTTGCTAACTGTCCAGGATAATGTTTGCTGTTGGTGCATAATATCACAGACACATCTTCAAATCATCAGCTGTGTGTAATAAAATGTACAATTTACTGTATAAAGATGTAAAGTAATGTCAAATGTGCCGTCTGTAATTTAATCTTTAAATTGATGTGAAAGATGTTTAATTACATCAACAGATGTAGCAGAGGTCCCTCATGAGTTTCAGTTCCAGAACGCTACTTTCTTCTTGTGTGTAGCAAGACAATTTGTCATAAAAAATCTTCAACGTTCTCAGTGGCTGCACTTTCAGACTGTCTGTTTATTTAATATCTCTTTGTATTCCCATATTGTAAGATTACAGTAAGAAAAAAATGCTACAGCATGTAAGTACAGAATCTCTAAGTGACTCAGAGAGTAAAAGCTTTTGTTTTATATCTCCCAAGATTTCAATGAATGTAGAATTGAATAAAACATATAGTTCAGTGACTGTAACTACTGTTTAAATTTCTGTCCATTAAGTGATTTAAATTCTTGACAGAAACTGTAAGTTTTATGAGGTAATAAAGTAAAAAAATGTATGACTTTAGCCCTAAAAATGCTGCTCCTCTTTGTTGGAGAACACCATGGTTCCAAATGCTTTCAAACTAATTTTATAGGATTTTAGTTTTGCTTTTTCAGCTTCTTGAAATCTTTAGCTCATTTAAGGATTTAAAAGCGGGAAAAGTTTAACTCGGACTTTTAACAAACTGATTTTACAAACTGCCATACTACAGTGCTAAAGAGGGGCATCGAGCATGATTCTTCTTTCTCACATTTATAATATTGCTTACTCTTATTTATATTTATAAAGAAAAAAAGGATTTAAAGGGAAATTTCTATTGTCTCTTATCTTCCCACCTTTCTGAAACAGACCATCTGCTTGATTTAAATCCTCAAACCGTATCAAGTTAAAATGTTTCATCCCCAGTGAAGTCCCAAAGGTTTTTTGGTTGAGTCATCAAATTCTGGCTCATTAACCTAATCTTTAACATTTTCCTCCACTTTCAAAACTAATCAGTAAGCAAAAGCAGCCTTGATTCATGTGTATAAGTTCAGTTTTCAGAGCTATGTCACCTCCAAAGGGCTGTATTTATTTACATGTATAGTTTTCAGATATTGATTGACTGTTATGTATGCCCATGCTCGATTTAGAGATGGATTAGATAGTGTTTTGTTTAATTTCTGTAAGGATATGTTTGCGTGTTTCATTCAGCTCAGAGTGTTTTTGCATCTCATTGTAGTAAAGTGGTCCCTTATCACCTTGAGCCTCTGAAGTGTGCTGCCATCCTGGCATCTAACCAGATCTATTACTCTCCTCTCATTTATATTTTTTTTTTACCACACCTGATGGAACCTGATGCTGTCCTAAAGCTTACATAATGAACATTTCACTTGCAGAAAAAAAAAATGCAGTTGTATAAATCATTCACGGCACGTCTCTAAGGTCCGTCTCCCTCCTGTCCCTCTCTGTCTCTGTGTCTCCGTCTAATGTCTTTTAAGGGGAAGAGGAATAAACCGGGGATGGAGGCTGCCAGCTCTCCAGATTCTGTGAGAGGTCGAGGGGAAAATAAAGCCATCAAGTAGGTGTCAGAGAGAGAGTGAATGTGGAAGCATGGAAATAATCCTTGTGGTGATAGATTCAGGTTTCCACATCCAAATTCTGAATGCAGATTTCATATATAGTGATGGCGTGTATCTCATGTGATCTTCCCTTGCATTTTTGTGAATAGTCACCATGACATTATAATGTTTAGGTAGAAATACTTTTTCTTTTTTATTTATAATTTGGATGTGAACAAGATATTAATACCAGTACAGAAGGAGCAGTTAAAAAAATATTAACAAAATATTACATTTGAAAATATTACTTTTTCAAATGGGATCAACTTTAACAAGATTTTAGGGTAAAATATGTTGAGAAAGTTACATACATTTTTCCTTTCCCCTTTCGAAAACGTTTCCTTAGCCAAGTTGCAGTTGTAGTCTCCTGCATTAATAACTTGAAATAAACTTTCCCTTCTAGTTTTGCAATGTCCACACACCTTTACCAACTCTTCTAAATTGATTGGCATCTCTAGCAAGTAAACTTTGCACAATACTTAGGAAATTTAAGTTAGTTGTAAAGTTCGTTTTTTGCTGTGCAGCTTATGCTATTTGAGGGTATTTTAATTTCCTTTTAAATGGTGCCTCATCTAGAGGGAAAATTCATTTGTGGGTTGAGCAGCACAGTTTAAAATGAGATATTTGCCAAATGCTCCATCAATGCCAAGCAGCGTTTAGTGGGACGAGTGCAATGGTGTGTAGCAGCAAAGGGAAAAAAAAACAAGGTTGTCATCGATGAATAGTGTCTTAATGCAGAGAGATATCAAGATTAGATTCTGCAAGTAATGGCAGAATCTTATCTCATCTCATCTTGACCATTCTAGTTCAAAAACCTATGTTCAGCACTAGTGGGGTCAACTAGGGTCAGCTTGGGCGTGTTTTTCACATCAGAGCAATGAAAACAAGCACATTGTCTGACTTGCTACAAATGCTCTTTGAAAATTGGATTCTATCCCAAAGCAGTGCTCAACCAAGCTGGTGACCAGCATTAGGAAAAGCTGCCAGATTGTTGATGTACTGTTCCACCATGCACTAATCGGGTTCCTGTTTGATAAGTTAATAATTTGTTAAATGGTTGATTAAGTCATGTTTGTTTCAATTTCATTTTCATGTTTTGTTTTTATCCTTGCCTCTATTTAACAATTTATCATGTTGTAAAAAAAAACAATCATTATAACAGTCCTCATCATTTATAATAATCTTCTTCAAACACCCTGCCACGTGCTCATAATATTTGGCATTAGACATTTATATGTTAAAGTCAATTGTGTAAAGTCAATTTTACTCTCACTATTATTTGTTTTACCTGTTTATCACATCTTCTCCCTCTATACTGGCTTTTCCTTTAAGACACCTCACTCATGTGTTGATGTGTTTTTTTTCTTTATAGCTGCCTGTCACTGTTTGGTGCTCTCAGATGTCTAACCTTTTGTCTTTCTCTGGCTGCAGCGATCTAGACAGAGACTTTTGGAATAACAATGACAGCAGCAACGTACAGCAGAGGTGGAGCTCCTACCCGCCCAAGGAGTTCCTCCTAAATATGTCTCCCTATGCTCCCTACGGAGACCCTCGCCTCACTCCCAAGTGAGTCCTGGTCATGGCTGGTAAGGGACCCCTCAGTCTGTGCAGGGCTGTCACCAACAGGGGCTGTAAAAGTAAATAAGGGATTTTATTCCACAGTTTTTCTGCTTGTGGCTGGCAAAATATAAAAATCCCTCTAAATCTAATTTTATATTTGGTTAATTTATCATTCTGGTCATTTAAAAGGTCACTGTAATATCCAGCGTCGGGGTAAAACAACATTTTGTATTGCTTCCTAGCCATTTGTCTTTTAAACAGAAGTCTCCTCTCATCCCTTGTAATCCTCATGTTTCTACATCCAAGCATGCAGTGCTGTTTAGTATGCACTGCTGGCCATGCAGCACCTGATTGAAATGCACCATCTCTTAATATTGGTGCGATTCTAAGGAATGCCCAAACACTAACAGATTCCCGAACAGTTTTGTTTTTTTTGTTGTTTTGTTTTTTTTTTATTAGAAGTCGGTATAACTCTATAACAAACAGCAAAAAAAAATCATGTAGTCTGGATATAACAGTAGAATTTTACAATGAAGCTGAAATTACTAACACAGGAAAATTGTAAAATATTTTATTTTACTGAGGCCAAATACATTTTCCATTCAGAAGAAAAGGTTTCTGGGGACAACATATTTCTAAGATACATATACAAAGATGATAGACTGGTACAGCAGCATCTTATTTGGCTTTAGCACAGAGGACATGAAAATGGAAATGCTTGACAGCCTCATTGCTTACAGCCCTGCAAAGCCTTTCCAGACCCTCTCTGACTCTCACCTGCAAGCTGTGGGGAGATGTGATGGAGACAGAAAACCCTTAGTGTAGATTTCACTGTTACACAGTTTTCTCATTTTGAATTCAACAGAGACATTAATTACACCTGAAAATATTGTAGCTGCTCAATTTAAATAATTGTAAGCATTTAGATTCTCCACTAAGGGTTGACTGTTGTTGACTTTTTAAAAATGTTTGGGGTCCATTTGAAAAGAGAATTTGACATTTAACAGTCTGCTTATTGGTTTTTCTGGGGGAAAGTTAGATGAGGAAAATTGTGTCCCCTATAAATATATTGGCTCTTACTGGATGAGTACAAATGGTTTCTATTGCAACCAAAAGTGGAAGGTAGAATGATCTAAGTTCGTTTTTTTTTTTCTTGTTTTAAACTCCTATGACACCAACAGCACGTTTTCAGGTACAGGTAAAGCACGTAAGACTGACGATGTTTTTCTCCTTCCGGCTTCCCTTATCAAACTGGTGATGCTACATGGCATCAACCACTGAGTGCTCCGCCCCTAAACTGGTACTTTTAAGCTATGAGAATACTTTCATTTTTGTTGAGATGTTATTCGACTTTGCAGAATTTGTTTTTGTGTTGCACTCTGTTCCTTTAAGGGACAGACCAGTATTGTATCAACACTTAACAACACGATTTCACAAAGATCTTTAGTTTAAATCTTTAAACTCTTTTGTGGTAGCGTGTCACAAAGACACAATCAGTTTCCATTGATTTAGCTGAATCGTTGAAAAAAAAATTTTATGTAAAAGATTTGACAAAAATAAAAAGGGAAAAAACAATGGCTTCATAATTCTTTGAAAAACTGAGTTTTAAATCAGGGAAAGTTACAGAAATATGTGTTTTTATGTTATTCCAAACTTTAATTCAAAAGACACATTGAGCTTATTTGAACAAGTCCAAGCCAATAAATTTAAGATGATAATTATTTTTTTTTTGATAACATTATCAAAAAAATGTGCACGTTACCATTTATATATAATATCTAACCAGACAATACTAACAACCAAAGGAAAAACAGTAAAGTTAGTAACACCTAAAAAGAAATAACAAAAACATTTTGTTAACCTGCAGAAATTCTCAGAATTTATATGCATTTCTGCTTTAAGATGCAAAAATGTAATTCAGCTAAAGATCAACCATCTTATTCTGATGGGCAGCACAGCTGAAACATCCCATCGCTCATTTAGCTAGTTTAGCTAGTTTAGAAACTTGGCATTACCGTTTTTTTGGATGGGGGTGAAAAACACTTTAAATAGAGTGAAGAGTTTATATTTAAATCATTAACCAAAAATCAAAATGTGATGTGAGGACATACTTTAGCTTCATGAAGTGTTTGAATAATTCTGCACCATATCTACAGGACTAATTGAGGCCTAAACATTTGTACACCTCTGCAGTACCTCCCTGTTCTAGGAAACATAACACAATGTCATAATTAAAATGTTGCATGCCCCAAGTTGTGTCAAACATGATCTTTCGTCTGACTCTAACTAAGAAATATTAGTTCTGGCACTCCACTATGCAACACCATGTTTCACCTAGACAGGGCACGTTCTGGAGTCTCTGTATTGCCTGGCCCATTACAAGACAAATAAGTTGTCTAGGACTTAACAAAATGTGAGCACTTACAAGTCTGTGCAAGTCTATTAAAACACTCAAAGAAATAAATAGGGGGAAAATAAATATCAATCATGATCAATGCATCTAGATAAATGGAAAATAAACATAAATGTATCAACTATACGAAATTATGTTGCAATAAGAAATCAAGGCAAAGGAGGTTAGCTGTCCTTAAAATTTGGTTGCTTTGACAAACAAAGATTACAAGAAAGTTTGTTTCCTAGAAAGACAAATACAAATAAATACATTGCACTTTAAAGCTGTGCAAGTAAGCTACTTTATGCACTTTACAAGTCCAATATTTTCTTATTTTATTTATATAGTTTACATTTTGATATTTTCTGATTTTGGGTGAAATTATTAATAAAACAATCATACATGAACTTAACTCAGTTTCTGGTCTATTAGGTTTGAAGTTGAGAAGATAACATATCTGAAACTGAATCAGAAGGTATTTGAGTAAAGGGAGTTTGTTACCTAGAGGACAGACTGACCATGGGTCCACTTTATTCATCTGATTTGGTTTTGTTTTGTTTCATTTTCTTCACCAAAGATTTTGTCATTCACTAGAAACGAGGGTAAGTATTACATAATGGGGAGTTTAGTTATTTAATAAATCATTAATGATATTAGCAGGTGTTTGCATACTTTTAAGAGCCACTATATTTCTACATTTTTAGGCCATTCATGCAGATCTCATGTATTTCTGCTTTGTTTCTAAGCTGAAAACAACTTGTAATCCTAGGAAGCTCTGGCAGATTGATCCCACTGAACAGCTCCCCTGGTATATTGCCAGTCTTCATGCCACGGTTACCAAACAGCTGGACAAAGTTGTATAATCAATCTTACACTCTGGCTCTCCTCCAGAAAATAAATGTGCATATTTCTTGAAATGCCCATCTGTTCTTTAAGCTGTTCTTTCAATGTTGCTTTTCACAGTTTCTTTTTTATTTCTCTGTGTTTGTAAATGTTTGAGGTCTTTATGTTTTCCTGTCTCACCTCTTCCTTCCCTTGCTCTGTGTTTCCTGCTAGTTGTAACTTCACCCACTTTAGCTCGTAGTAGTCTAAATGCTGTAAGGCTTCCCGATAGCCCTCCTGAGTCTAGTCTGACTGAGCTCTGTTCCAAAAATAGTAACAGTGCCTCCTTTGTAAAAAGCAAAGCAATTAAGTCTTTGGATGGTTAAAATGTCTGCTTTGTATCAGCCTCCACTCCATCATTTAGATGCATCTCACAAGATCACTGAGGCATCAGGTGAACCAGCTCATTCTTATCCTCTCTAATTACAATGCACTTGACTCTTTCAAAACCTCCAGGTGATCAATTACTCCGTCTGTGCGGTGACGTTGAAAAAAATTGTAAACTTAGAGAGGAGTGGGGTTTGCAGCCTTTGTTTTGATCGTATTGCATTATGCTATCAACATAAGTTCTTAGTTTAGATTGGCATTTATTAGTTGGTAGGATCTAAAGTGATCCACCTCCATCTGCTAATTTAATACCAACAATTATTTATTTTTCTTTTGCAGAAACAAAAATGTACATTTTGGAAGACATTTTAATGGAAGAAAAAAACAACTAATAAAAGAATTTAAAAGATTAGGAAAAGTACCGATTGTTGTTGGAGGTCATCTTTAGGGTAACTTCAGGCTTCCCCATAAAATGCTCCCCTCCAGTAAGTATGAAAATCTTTTAGCCAACACATGATGTCCAAATATTGTCAGATACCCCCTCCTGTTCTGCAGCTGGTGTTGTTTGGTTTGTTTTCACTCCAAAGGTCCAGTGTTAAAGTCAGCGTTCAGTCTCTACTCGTCTCTGTAGCTCTCCGTCCAGGTCAGCGGGTATGGATTTGTTGCATGCTGAGTAATATTTATTCCTTTCTTCCAGGGAGTCATTGGTGTTAAACATTAGATTAAACCGCTGCAGCTGTGAGAGATTACAGACATTAGTTCACTGTGTTCTCATCACCTGCATCTACAGTCTTAAAACCCTGGGAATGATGCATCGGCATAATTATGAAGCCGTGCTGCCCACTTCAACCAGCCAGCAGGTCGATCATTGCTGTACCTTTACGTGGTATGAAATTGGCCAATTTCTCTCTATTTATGAGCAAATTCATGAGAACGGTGGAGCTGCACAATCATAGGTTTCCCTCATGTCACATTTACTTCACACCGAAAAGTCTGTGTGGGAAAATTCCCTAAAACCTGTTGTCTATTTTGTAGTCTTTTTCCCCTTTAAAAAATACTTTGTACTTTTTCTACCTGCTCCTTTTTCAAAGTAGCAGGTAGAAAGAGAAGAAAGTGCTCCTGCTTGCAGTTTTTCGTTTCCACACTTTTGGACATAAAAGAATCATCTTAACATGAAGTCAACGCAACCTCTTAGAAAAAAAATATTCATTTAGGCTATTGTTTATTTTACAAAAACATTGTCAATGTGCAGAAGCAAATGTTAGCCTTGTGTCATTGAGATTAGATAAAAGGAATCCTTCAGATGTTGCTTGAAACACTTGCTGTTCTGGAACATAAAAGTGTGAGCAAGCAAAAGGAAAAAACAGATATAATGCCATCAAACAGGTTTTTTACACCATTTATTCTCTCAGTATATTGGTTAACCTTAAATATTTCAGACCAGTGAACAGGTTTTTTTTTCCTATTAAGAAAAAAACAGCTATCAAGACTAAACTGACCCTTTTGCATTTTTGTGTAAAGACTGCATTGCAGTTTTTACGCTAACAAAACCTGTTCTTCTTACTTTTTAGCCACACAATTTTGTCGCCTTTCTTTAATTTTGTGGACTATGAACACACTTGTTTGCTAGTTTCAAAGTAAAATATCAAACCATCTGTCTAACAGCTCAAGCATGTCCTTTTTATATGACTTTGAAACTGAAAGACAATTTGACTTTTTCTTTTTAACCAGAACTGCAACCTACCATTGCAGTCTTAGAAAATGTGATTTTAATAAACTGAACTGAAAATCTTTTTGCTCTTCGGCCTTTTACGTTTGTTCGTCTGTCCCTCGTCTATCCTCTCTTGATCCTTTCTTCTCGTCCTTCCGTGTCTGTCTGTCCGTGGTCCCACATCGTATCTCCCAGTGGGGCTGTGGTTAAGGGTGGGCAGGGCGGAGCTGGACCCTCACCAGGGGCCAGTGACAGCGGGGGTGGCGCTTGCTCTGGTACAGGGGCAGGGCCAAGTCGCAGCGACAGCATTCGGAGCATGGTGACGGGGGGCAGCAAGGCCGGGCGCTGGCAGATGGTCCAGAGCCACATGCATGCCGGAGCCCTGCGGTTTGGCAAGTGAGTTGCGCATGGTAATATGGGGTACGCATGAGGGGCTACAGTGGGCACAACAGGAGAGCATGGTTTGGATATTGCATATGGACTGCAAAAGAAGCATGGATAGAACATGAATGCACTCTCAAAGATTTAGGTAAAGCTATGTTTACATGAGATGTAGGCTGGATTACAAGCTCCTTTACAGATTAAAATCTAAGCATGAATTCTTAGTTACATAGAAAAAAAGGTTTCACTTATTAAGACAAAATATAACAAAAATGGTTTTTTTTTTCAAGCCAGATTAAGAAAATTCACAGAAAGTGCTATTTTGAAAGTTGATGTGACGCTTTTTAGGGTGTTAAATAAAATAAAAAACAGTTCTACCCGAAAATCTAACTGTCTTAAATATGAATTCAATAGGAGTCACAGAATCCTAAACATTGATTATGTCTCTGAAACAAAACGGAGATGTCATAAGTTAGAACATAAGTGTGCAGGTCCTTTTCTGGATTGCATGTACCGGACTGTGACCGCACTGTAATAGTTTGGTATGAATGCATTATACTATTGCAGCATGAATAAATTGATTATCAAACTTTATAAACATCATGTTCTTTAAATGCAGAGCAAAATAAAGTTGAAATGAAAAACACATGCAACAGAGTTCACTTTAGACCCTCCACAATTAAACCCTCCTTTCACTTGTTATGCAACTCTGTATTACAATACTGTCTCCTTGTGATGGTTGAATAGACTGATTAGAAGATGACTTCAGAATCGTTATTTGCCCCTTGACTGGACTGAAGACACTCCACACATAATGATGAAATAATTTAGAGCTACATAACTCATCTGTTTGAAAATCAAGACACACAAATAAAAACGAGCCATCCGTGAACATAATTCACCACTTATGCATTCCTCTTTCTGTGACATAAATGCCAATAAACTGTTTCAGGATATTTCTGAGCTGCATATCTTTATTTTAAAGTTTTGCGTACATGTAAACAAGGCTCTCAACATACTTATGGGAACTTTGCAGATTTTGTAAATGTAATGTCTTTATTCTAAGACGTTTACCTTTTCAACAAGTTCTAGAAATACACTCTTGGATCTAAGCTTAAAAATTATGAAAATCTTTTCCCCATCACTTGTTTTTTTGTTCACTTCCTACTTCTCCTTTTTTAATCTTGCAGTATTTCCATTACTCCTCTCGGAATTGGTTTCTATTTTAGGGCATTTCCCTCTCATCTTCTCCATCTCTCCTACACTCTTGTTTCACTCTTCACTGTCAATTTTTTTTCTGTCTCCTTGTTTTTCTATCCTTCTCAATTTCCCTTAATTACGAAATCATTCAAGGTTTATAGTCATCTTAATTGACTTTCAAGCAAGAAGAAATGTGAAAATAACTCTCTAAATCACTAATGGGATTCAGCAGATCAAGAGTGCTTATTGCTTAGGGCATCTGAATAAATGTGGCTTTTACTAAAGAGTTTTAATTCAAAAGACATCAAACATATAGCTTCTCAACAGGCAAGTAGATACAGGAAGTCGCTGTAAGGGGATGACTGTGTTTTAGCACCAACCATTTTTCAATGGTTTCCAGCTCTTATCCTCAAACAATAACTTGTTACACCATCATAATTCGGTAGAGCAAACAAATCTTTTTTTTTTGGTATTTAGTATGAGTTTTGTCATTTCTATTTGTAGATTTTATTTGTGGGCTACATTAAAAACTTCCTTTTTCTCTGAAATATTAAAATTGTACTGGGATGTGACTCTTTATAGCTGCTATTTAATTGATTGACTACTTTTGCCACATCTATTTAAAATATTTTTTGGGTTGTCCTATAGGCATCTTTGTTCTTCCTTTCTCGAGCAAGCTTGAAGGATGTCCACAAAAGAGGAAAAAAAGATAGAGACTGAAATAGTTCAAAGTACTTATTTAGCTTTCTATTTAACTTTGAACAGTAAGGAAGAAGAAGATTGTTGGGAGAGGCTTATTATTTGCTAGTGTCTGTTATTAGAATATTTTGCTTCACTATTATATTCACTAAAGAAAAAACAGTCTTTCACTAAGAGCTGTAATTTTCACATTAACAGTCAAATGGCTTATTTTGCAAGAAGCAATATCCAAATTTCTCACTTAAATGAGATTGCTGTATATAAAGTGAAGTACTGCAGAAGCATATAAGTTGTGTATTTGTTGTCTATGCTGTGTTGTTATCATACCGAACCTGTGTTTTAACGTGTGACAGATCATCCTGCTCTGGTAAGAGCCCCACCCACAATAACATCGAGTCTCTGACTCATTGGCACAATGTGAATTAACAGAGAATTTAAGATTTTCAGCTTCTGCAAAATTTTGCTTTGTTCCCTCTTTGTGTCTACTGCATCTATCCTTAACTCTGATTACCAGATATGTTTTTGAAATGCACCCTTCAGGACATTTGTGTTCGTTCTGAACACACCCTAATGTTTATTTTTTGTTTCTAGATAGCAAAGTTATTGCAAACCTTCAAAAAAATGATTTATCACAATATAATTTCCCTTTCACTTATATTTTTAGGCTTGTGACAAAAAATTACTAAGGAAAATTTGCAAAGATTATTGTTAAAATATTTTATTATTGTTATTTGCTAGTTGGTTAAAGTACAAACTCCCATGAACCCTCAGTAATCTGCAGATGGTGTAGAGCTCCTCCTGAAGCTGAGGTTTGACAATCAGCCGGGCATAGGCCTTCCTGGGGACGCTGAGAAGTGTGATTGCTCCTGTAGTTTGAACACACCCTTCAGTCCCCCTTCTTATCGATTAGGACAACCATCCCAGTCTGCTTGTTCAGGGGTACTGTCCCTGACTGCAATGCAATGTTAAAAAGATGTGTCAGCCACAACAGCCCACTAGTATCCAGAGTCTTAAGGTACTCAGGGCAGCTCTATTAACCTCTTAAGCCTTCCCACCTTGGAGTTTTTTGAGAATCTTGTTGACTTTAGGTTCCAAGCTCCTAGTCCCTGCTTTTGCCAGGTAAAGCCAAGTTGAGGAGATCCTAGAAGTATTCCTTCCACTGTCCCACAATGTCCTCAGTCAAGATCAGTTGCTCTTCTGCCACTAACAATAGTGTTAGCAAAGCACTTCTCCCCCCTCCAGAGTCACTTTGAGACAGATTGATAGTCTTTCTCCATGATCTCCAAAGAGTTCTTGGAGAGCTTTTGCCTCTGCAACCATCTGGGCATTGGCACAAAAGGAATTCAAAATCCTTACTTAAGACTAGAAAGATGAGGCACACTCCTTTTATCCACATTTTCCACTTTTCTCTTTTATTTATAATTATTCTCTTCAGAATTTGTTTTTTTTCCTAACTGGTGTACATTACTGATAGAAAGCATCTCGACTGTTATTGTACTAGAATTGACTGGTGATGCAGATTTAAAGATGATTCTCAAAAAGCTTTTTGCAAAGTTTTCTTAACCAATTTTCAATTTCATAAAAAGGGGAGGTTGATAAACTGTTTGTTTACAACATTGTCTCCCATAATCATCCTTATTGTTCCAAATTTGACCTCTGACCATTTATGACCCTTGATCAAACCAAAATAACTCAGCCACTACAATCTTCTTATGAAAATATGAGAGCAGACATTTAAATATTTGCTCTCTAAGTGGGTGTAAGACCACCTAAGTGTAATCCAGTGATAGACGGCTCCTTTTTAGACATAATGATGTCTGGAAAGAAACAACCTAGACGCAAATTTAAATTAAAGGCCAAGGTTTGAAATGATAGCAATGTGGAAGTAAAGCAAAAAATAAAAAAATGAATAAATAAATCAATCAATGATGATTTTGAAATGCTATGCACTGGCCAAATGTGCATCGAGAGCTTATATTCAGTCAGTGATTAAAAATAAGGTTGTCAGCAGCAATGATATTTAATCAGAAGGTTTTAGAATTCACTTCCGACTGAAAATCCACAACAAAATAAAACAAGAAAAGCTCCTCTGATTCAGAAGCAAACCTTTGTTACCAGTATAAAGGTAGCGCAGAATATATATTTTTTGAGTTTATACAACTTTGCAAATTCAATTGAATCGAATTCAAAATGAAATTCAAATGTTACAATACCTTATTTTTTTTAATGGTAAATGGTCTGTACTTACATCATTTTTTTAAACTCCGGAGACGTGACCAAAGCCCTTTATACTACATTCATTCATTCACCCATTGATACAAACATTGATGGCAGTAAGCTGCATTGTAGCCACAGCTGCCATGGGGCTCACTGACAGAAGCACCCCTGGGCCCTCTGACCACCATCAGTGGCCAATGTGAGTGAAGTGTTTTGCCCCAGGACACAATGACATTCAAAGCCAGAGATACTTAAGATGTTTGGAAATGCCAGACATTTTTGACCATTACCACTTTTAGAAAAGAGAATATATTTATTTTCCATTGCCTCATGCAAAGCATTTTGCACAACAGAATTTGATTAAGCTGCTCCAGAACTGAACAAAAACAAAAATCTAGTAAATTTACATTAGTAAAACAGCATAGACGCAGTTTTAGCAGCAAGATAATATTTTAGCAGCAATAACTCTTAACATAACATAAAAAACTCTCAATTAAAATGGTTAAAAGGAGATTGGAAATGAATTATTCAAAAGTAGTCTGTAATAGTATAAAAAAGAAGTAGCTGCAGATATTTGGGGAATAAGATCTGCAACATTATTTGTGCAGAAATTAAATAAGTATAGAAAATATTTGCAATGTAGACATCATTGAGTGTAAGCTGTGCATTATGTGTGTTGTAAGTGTAGTGTACAGTGTCCAGAACAGCTAGGGAAAAAATAGACTCTGATCCTGTTAGTATGTCTGTGTGGACAGCTACATATGCATCTCCTCCTAGATCGTAGCAGTTCAAAATGTGGCATGGGTGAGTAGGGTCCTTGCACTTTATTTTAGCTTTCCTGAGACATCGTGTTTCGTAGATATCCTCCAGCTTTTTGAGTTGAATTCCTGCAAATCCGTGCAATGGAGACAATAGGCTTAAGGGGCCCATCTTTTTCTTCAACTTTTGTTTCTTTGGTACTCTTCTTCTGTCCTATTCTTTATATTGAGATTTCTTCCAACCATTCTCCAAACCAGACATATAAATACAAAAGTATTCTATCTTAGTAGTCAATTACCAAAAGCATCGCCTTTATTTGTCTAAGTCTACAAGCCCTCTATGCAGTAGAAAATCTGTTATTCATTCTTCAGCATGCATTCAGTTATGCTACTGGTTTAAAGTACACAAATAATTGAAATGAAGGTTAAGGAAAGTCTCTCAGGTAAAATATACAAATGTGTGTTTATACAGGCTTGTGTGCATGTATATGTGAGTCTTCCATTGCCTTCATCCAGCATTGCTTTATGCCTCTGGGTGCTTTTCCTCCTAGCCTCCGTCAGGGTTAAGGCCAAGTTAATACAGAAAAGCTCCGCTAACGCAGCTCAAGTCCAGGCTGTAAATCCTCCCTCACAGCTGTAGCTCCAGACAAAGCTGTTTAGCACGGGCTTACAGTCATCAGGCAGGGCTGTGATTGAAGGGAGGATAAGGAGTGAAGCACCATTACAGGAGCGTAAGAGAAGGAGACCAATAATTAGAGAACCGAATTAAAGAGCAGTGATTGAAGGTGGTGGTCAGATGGAGTGATGAGATGACCGAGGGTGGGAAAAACATAAATTGACAGGGGAGATGAGGAACTGCTGAGTTTTGGAGCGCAGAGGTAAAAAGGGGGGAGTGGGAGGAGCAGAAGGGACCTTAGCGAAAGACGGATGGAAGCAAAAGTCATCAAGGCAGGAAGGTAGAAGTAGGTCAAAGCTAATTAGAGAGAATGATAACGTCCAGAAACAGTTTAGTGCTACAAATAGGGGCTCCAGCTAAGTGATACTAATACTTCAGCCTTAACTCACATTCAATGCAGCAGAGGTTGGTTCTGACACAATCATAAAAGGAAGCTAAATTAAATGTTTACCCAGCATTACCATTCACATAGATACACAGGTTATAAAAAGACAAAAAAAAGCAATTTAATATCCATAATGTTTTTCTTTTCGTTTCTTACCTTCTTTATCTTTTGCCTTTTGTTTTTATTAACACATTTCTGATAAAAGCACTTACATCCCACTTGAGCTTTCATCTTGCACCTTCTTGGTCCCTTTTCTGTCTAATTCTAAGCTCTGCCTGTTGTGTCCATGTGCTTCTTCCCTGTTCCTGTGTTTCCGCACAGTTTTGGGGACGCCTCCCTCTCATCAGCCTCCACTCTGGAGCACATCCCGTCCTCGGCTGTCGCTCGCCCCCGCCCTCTGGTGCGTCAGCAAAGCCTTCAACAGCCTCTCACTCACCAGCCCCCTCCGGGTCCCAACGACCCCCCGGTAACCTCACAGAGTCTGGGCCAGCTGCACACAGGTCCAGGCGGCGGGGGCCACCGTGGGGGCCCGCGGGGGGTCCGGGGGAGTCCGGCTGGGGCTTCCAGGTATAGAGGGACAGGGGCAGGACGATCGCGGTCAAATCCAGGAAGCTGGGACCATATGATGGAGCAGATACGCCACAGAGGTCTGGACGTCAAGTCGTTCCTGTAAGTCTCATGAAGTTCTGTCCTCTGTAACATCTTAAAGTACATAATAAGGATATGTGCTATGCTCTTTACTTGTTTTAGTCCATCTCACTTAAGAATCAGTACAACTGTCTTTAAGCTAATTAATTTGTCAAAATAAATTTTTAAAAATGTGGGAAAAAGGTTTCCAAATTATTTGTTTTTCTCTTCTGATAAACTCTGCTGCAGTAATGTGGTTTTTAAAAGTCCAGGTGATTTTCAACTATATATTTTAGAAATATTTTCTAAATATTACTACTACTTATAATGGTGGAACAAGTCTTCCTGGTTAATTTATTCACTTCTAACTTTGTTAAACTATGAACCAGACCAGCAATAGTAAATTACTGTAAGCACTCACAATTTTTGTATGTAATTTTGATTTTTAATTAACTAAGCATTCTGGCACTAAAAAGTGTTTTTGAACAAGCTTAAGTGTCCTGCTCTCTGAATGTTGAGAATTAGTGCTTCCAATTGTTTACTACGGGATTTAAAGAAGGAACGTAAAAATTCACCATTGGGCAAATATTTTATGGTTAAAAAGAACAATACAAGATGCGCTAAGCTATCATACATCTAGATATTATTTTTGCTTTGTCATTTTCCCATTGTACATCTTACTTTTGTATTAATTAGTTATACTAATTAGTGCATAGTTCATGTAGGAGAGTAAATTTTTGTATGTTTGGCATGGATCTAGTGAGACATACTATATGTAACCTTAGTGATGTTGCAGATAGAACACGTTCAGGAATTCATCCTCTAACCCAGTGTAGCCCCTTATAAGGGGTCTTACTCTCATTAGGAACAACATATGCAAAATAAACCATCAGGCTTAAGGAGTTAATTCTGTTAGCAGAAATAGCAATGCTGTTGTCATTGTTGAAAAAAGTGGATTTTGTGTTTACATTTGACGTTTAAGTTTGTATTTCCCCGAGTTCCTGTTTGGTTATGGCTACAAATTCAGTTTTTCCTTTCCGTGTTGGATTCTGTAAAATGACTCTTTACAATGTAGATAGACTATAACTGGAGAACTTTTTTTGTGGTCACACTGTTTTAATGATGCATTTATGACTCAGCAGTAAGAAACAAAAGGTCGACTTTCCTAGATTCACGTTTTGTTAACATACGTATGAAAATCACAAAAAAAAAAAAAAAAATATCTACTCAGTGAAGGACTTACGCTGACAGCATGTAATCATATAATTACATCTGATGTCAGACCCGGAAGATGAATGAGTATGATTAAAATTACACAATATTTGACCTATGAGATCAAACTAAAGTGTCGATTTAAAATGCAAATAAGCACTTCTGGTGAATTACACGTTTTTATACCAGATGGCCTAGTTCTAATACTATATATGCATCACATGCTTGAATTGCTCCAGGGATAATATTTTTACAGCTGTGGCACTATAACAGCATTTTAAATTGTTAAATCTCTAAAACACCCATGCAGTATTATCGTTGGATTGTTTGTTTAGCTGAAGTAAATACTTATGAACACTGGTAAGGTGAAAAGGGTCTTTTTTCTTTCTCTTTTTAAGCAAATTAAACGATTAAATATGGGTTTTAACTTTATTCTTTCCAATTTAATGTTGTAGCCTGGATTAATTTACAGTGCAATTTAAACTTTTTCCAAAGTTGTCTAATTGGAAAACAGACTCTACCATTGTGCAATTTAATGTCAATGTATTTGCAGATGTTCTGTAGAGTCCTTGGAGATTTGTTAGAGAAGGTTAGTGAAAAATATCTGCACTGTGAAAAAAAAAAAAAAACTAAGACCATACAAAATTATCAGCTTTAGATATGGTTTGGTTCTTAAAGAAAGCAAAGCTACTGACAGAACTAGTATAGTTTTGTTCAGAGAAGGAGACAAGAAGCCATGGTAACTCTGAAGGAGATTCTATTGGTGTGAGAACTGTTAGTTTTGGTACTCGATAGATCCCAACCATTTAGAGGCCACAATCAAGGTGTGATAGACAGTGTTAAGGAGATCCAATTGTATTTTTCTTTTGTTCTACATGTGAAATGCTAATAATGTCGGAACACTAACGTAGCAAACATCATACCAACCGTTAAACATGGTGTTGTCAATATTATGCCACCTTTTCATCAGCAAGAAAACTAGTCATGATTAATGAGAACGTGGATTGAAACAGGAAAGAAGCCTGTTGGAGGATAAAGAAGGATTTGAGTTTAAGACAAAGTTCCTAAAATTCCAGAAATAAAATTACCTTTTTAACTTTAGTTTTATTCATAATTTTAATTTTTACTTAGAGATGGGCTACCTATGTAAAGTGCTTTGTAAGTATAATGTATTATTATTCCTTAAACATTTATTTATTATTACCGTCCAGCTACATGGCTTAGAACCTCATCTTTCGTTTCACTACCACTTTCGATTGTAGAACAGAAATCTGCTCATTTTAATGGGCAGAAACAGAAGGGATTGCACATCTTAACATTTGAGCAGCAATAGATCATGCTTAACACATCCACTCATTGCACATACTAAAAAAATTGCACATCCAATTTAACGCCCCTTATTTGTAATGTTTGAAGATCAGGCTGTTGGGATCCGGAGCCTGCCGCTCCACCTTTCTTCCAGCAGAGTGCGTCGTGGGTCTCCCGGGCTGGAGCCC
>JAUZNJ010007080.1:0-18249 GCA_034780135.1 Jordanella pulchra
CACTATCATTTCTAAAAATCATCTAAGCAAACATTAGATAAAAACACTACAATTATTACATTATTCTAACAGTTTTCATTTGTTTTTAGGATTTGTTAGCTAGTTTTTTGTTTTTTGTTTTTTTTTGTTTTTTGAAAAAGAATAGTTTCATTTTAGTTGTTCTTAGTTTCAGGTATAGTTTAAAAAAAACAGAAGTAGAAATAAAATCCCAGATAAGGAAGGACAGAGTGCTGCAGTAACACGAATGACCTGACTGCTGTACCTGCCATCTGCTGGCCCAAAGAAAAATAAAGAAAAAAAACTAGAGCTCATATTAATGCATTTTGATAAATGACCAAACCAAAACTAGGCACATTATCTGTTAAAATTCAGTTAGTTTTAATTTGTTTTGTTAATGCATTAAGATTTCAGTCGATTTTGTTCTTTTTTGCAAGGTCTAGTTTTTATTTTTATTTCAGCTAACAAACATGTTTTTTTTAATTATATTTTTTAGTTTTTATTAACAATAATACATTTTGTCACAACGCTGATTAAGTATTTTACTATATTTTAATGACTCTCACGTGATTTTATTTGCTTTTCGTCCTAAAATAAACCGTTATTAAATGCATTGACATTCAAGACATTGTGTTTTTGGGACTGATTCGATTCAAGCATTAAGTCAAACCTTTTGCTCTTCCTGTTCTTTTCCACAAAGGGTCTTCCTGGGGACACAGTGTTTAGCGTTTCATCACAGTTCAGCTGTAGCGATGGATCCCAAGTGGAAGAGAGAAAAACGGGCAATTCGTCCTCCCATGATTCAACTCGACCCAGCTCTGATACCTCCATAGTGAACGAGGTATAGACCAACTATAAACATGTAAAGGTTGCAGATATGTGACTCAGGCAGGCAGGACTGTGATGATTTGTAATGCAAACTAGTACTCCCCTCCTCTGTTTTTATGACTAAGATACTCAGCAGGAAGTTGCTCTGTTCAGTTATTTTTCTGTATCTGCACCTCGCTCAACGCAAATTACTTACTTACATCATCAAACATAAAATAAAATGTGAGCTTCCTGCTATTTTAATGTCACTCAGGTGTCCAGCTTTACATTTACAGCCCTCATCTGGCTCCTGAAGCTCAGATGTGACTACAAACACAGAGAGGAGGGGAAATGGAGAAAGAGGAAGTGATCCCTCCTGCCTTTGTGGTGCACTGTCCAAGTCAATGTCAGAGCTAATCTTATCATGGCTTCCTTTCTGAAGCAGCTGGTCTCAAAGAGCAAGGACTCTTCTGTCAGCGGAAAATCCTCTCACACAGAACCGGACACCGACTCCGGGCTGAACGAAAGGAAGCAGGCAGATGCTGCTCATTGCTGCTTGGATTCTGTCCCTGCTCAGCCTCAGTCCCCCTCACCGGAGGCAGAATACGACAAACTACTGGTAAGGGGAAAAAAATACTGTGTTTTCTGCATTTTTCTGGGAAGTATATTCAGTTCACAAGTTTAATGTTTGTTTGGAAACAGTCATCACATTTCTTTATATTCTGTGATCTAGAGCTTAAAAGAAAATATATTATTATAGTGTTTTTGATCAAATGCAGCAGCAGTGGATTTTTGCATCCTTGAGTTTGTTTATTAGCAACAGATGCACCTGTTTGCATGTTTCAGAACTTTATCTTGACCTTTACTTCGGCTCTTGGATCATCATTTACTTTGTGATTTGAAAATGAAGATAATTTAACCTCATGCTGTAATGGTTTGTAGATATCTGAAATACACATTTAGTGAAACGTAAAAAATGCTGTTAAGAAACAGTTAGAGGATCTGAGAAGAAGTTCTTCACTGTGGGACTGTGCGTAAATCTATTGGCTGCCACAAGACGTGTTTATGGGCTGGGATACCTGCCAGGAGGGAAGGTTAGGTTAGGGAATGTGACTGCTCTCATTTTCACTGGTTCCCTTATTCTGACTCTGGAGTAAAAAAGAAAACACACCTTCATATCTGACTAACTTGGAACTTTCTCCACATGTATTCACACCTCAGGTCATTTTCAGTTTTTTACAACATAATGCCACTGAAAAATGTGAAGCAGGTCAATTTAGAGATTTTTCAACCTCCATTAGTGTCCTTATTGTTAGTAACGGTTAAGATAAATATGGGTCCATGTCTTGCCTTGTTTATTGCAGTTCCTGCTGTTTACAAAGTTGGAAATTCTGACTTTTCTTGATCAAAATATCTTTGTCTCACATTTAATGAGGTCATCTCTTGTCTTTTTCCGAATTGGAAGAGTCCCCAGAAGAAAACACCATGAACACAAAACAACCAAAGTATATATTTAAATAAATACTTTGATTTATGTTACAGGATGTTGGAGGAGCCAAAAATCATTGCACATGTGAATTAGTAAAAATTAAATATGCAGAATTAACTTCCTCAATCATTTTCAAAGTTTGGATCTTTAAAAAATTACCTGATTTATTCAAATTTACTCCGAGGGTTCATTTTATCTAGATAATCCAGATACGTGAGTGTGAGTGTTCTCTAGATTTTTTTTAGTAAATAAAGTCGGCCCACTCTTTCGATTTTAGCCACCATTGAACAAGATATGTGCAAGGAGAAAAGGGTAGCTCCTTCCGACGCACATCCGACCCCTTATAACAGTCTGTTGATGCTGTGGAAGCACATCTGACCTTAATGTGGACAAGCATCAACGAAGAAGCAGCAGACGCTTCGTTGCTGCTCCTGGCGGGTTTGGTGTGAACACAGCAATGGAGGAGAACTGCTTCTTCCAGAGGTGTTGAATTACATCCGTGTGGGAACAACAGATCACCTGGTGGTGGGGGGGGCACGGAGGTGGCCAGTGACTCGGTCTTCAAAATGTATTTTCGAATAGATATCAGTTACTTTGGGGAGTATTCCTTCAGTAAAGTAAAGCATGACTCTGACTAGCATCATGAATGCATGTCGTCCAGCTCTGTTCTAGGAACTCCTGGAACCTCCAGCAATTATTTCACTAAAACATAATCTTTATAAAATGAAGAACATTATGAAGAACAGAGCATCCTCTTCATCAGACTGTTAAACGTCTTCAGTCAAAGGCTTTTCAACATCTGGTTAAAGAAATCTAGAACATATTAAAAGAAGAGTTACAACAACATTTCATTTCCCTTTGGGATCAAGAAAGTCTCTTTGAGTTGAGTAGAACTGAATTAATACTTTTTTATAGATTTATGTCTTTAAACTCTTTATTAAATCAGAACGGATGCTGATAAGATTGTTTACACAAAAAACTTTAACCCTTCTTTGTTGAATTTATTCAAATACTTCCACCATTTGTATCTGTTTTTGGTCAACAAGCAGGAATTCAGTCCTGGGATAATGCTTTGCATCTAGTGACAGACACAATGGGTGACCAAAGGTTTTTTTATGTTTTCTTCTACTTATGTTCATGAAATTGAAAAGAGGTTCCCAAAAGTGTTTTAGTTATATAAAAACAGGCAGACAACAGAAAAGTTCATCAATTATAATCCAAGTTTGAATAGAAGCGTATCAACCGAAGTGAAGAGAGATTCTAATGTGCTAAAATCAACTATTCTTGTGGTAAAAACTTCGTGTTTTTTTGTCTGAAGCTGATTTATTTATTTTTTCACTGTGATGCTGACAGGATGTGGAGGCGGTGCCGCTGCCAGACGGACACCTTTGCTTGTTGGCTCTGCCCCCTGAGTGCTGCCAGGGCGAGCGGCCGGAGCCTATGCTGTACCTCAAACTCTTCTGCCACCACATCACCGACGGAAAGGTGGGTGTGATGAGAGATGCTGCTGTGATTTCAGCTCTGTGGACATCTGAACGCTTACCTTACCTCTCCGTCTCTGTCAGGGTGTGGTATCTGGCATCCTGGTGGTGACGTCCAGTAAAATCTTCTTCGACCCATCAAAGACCCATCCTCTGGTGACGGAGCACGGCTTTGAGGACTACCTTCTGTCTTGCGCTGTTGACAGCTTGGCATCCATCTCCTTCTTCTCTGATAGTTCACACATTCACTTCAACACCTCCCAGCAGAGGTCAGTGCTGCTTCACACAAACGAGATCAATTGGTTCCATTGGCATAAAAAAAGATCATACATTTTGTTTTTGTTTTTTTATTGCAGAAGGAAAGGAAAAACAAAGAACATTTTTCAGAAGCTCAAAATCAACAAAAGTAAAGGAGGTAGCCTCCAGGGAGAGAAGCAGGAGGATTTGCCTCCAGCTCTGGTGTCTGCTGCTCCATCAGTGCTGCCCAGTCCCTCGCTGAGTCTAACCAAGGAGGAGGAGACGGACACCAGAGACATGGCTCCTGTGGAGGGGGGGCTGGACAGCGGCTCTCTTGAGGTGCAGCCTGAGGACCCCTTGGGGAGTCTGGCTGTCCTGAGCAGTGCCGCCACCTTCTGCTGCGGAGGTCCAGAGGCAGAGCGGCCAGACACTGAGAAATCTGTGAGGAGTCAGACTACAGATGGTAAAATCTGTTCTACTTTCACATCTGCTGCTTTCATACTTTCAGCTTCTTTAGTGGAACTTTGTTTGCCTTCCAGCTCCTCAGAGGCCATCGGCAGGAAGTGTTGGGAGTTTGACGTTTGTACGACTGCGGGTTCAGTCGTCTGCAGGAAGGAAGAAGAGTTCAGCAAAAACTTTACCCAGGAGGGACACCTGGCTGGCTCTGTCACGAGAAAGGTAAAAAAAAGTTTCCCAAAAAGCCAAGCTTTGAATATCTCACAGAAATCCACTTTATCCATCATCTGAAGGCGGAAAGCCTCCAAAAAACATGGCCGTCCATGAGAGGCAGAGGAAGAAAGTTATGTTAAAGGTTTACCACAAGCCATGAAGGGACCGCAGCAAAGCGGTAGCTTCTCTGGTGAGATGAAGATCACCCTGAACACATCAGATCCACAGTGAAGCATGGTGGTGACAGCATCATGCTCTGTGGAGGCTGCTCAGATAATAAAACTGCTTGGCGCTGTAGATCAGGGGTTGGCAATCCTTTGAAGCTGAGAGCTACTTTATGCATATTAAGTCCTATGAAGGGCCACTAATCCTGACCTATGAACAGCAAGTCTCCATGTTCACCTAAACTTCATGTATAAGAAATATTTTTTAATGTTTCTTTAAGACGTTAGCATTTTTTAAGCCAATGTAAATGTGAGATTTAAAAAAGAGAAACAAAATAACATTTAGGGCTCACTGGTGAGTTGTTCTATTATTTGATGAGGCTCAAAGGTGTCAAATGTGGTCTTAGAGGGTCCCCTGGGGCCGGACAGGAGAAAGCAGGTCCAGCAGTGCAAACAAGCCGATGGTGGCGGTGAAAGCAGCCTGGGTCTCGTCGGCTCAACAAGCTCCACTTATGGACTAAATCTCTGAATTAAATCACTATTGGGAGGCTCCAGGCTATTCCAGGCTCCACTGTGGCCGGTTGGTAGAACTGATGTCTTGCTTTTTGGTTTAAATCTTGGCCTGGGTTCCTTCTGCATGTGTATGTTCTCCTCTGTTTTTACTCAAAGTCCAAAAACTATGATCAGTCTTTTGTGGCCGTTCTTGCTTGTTTGTCCCTCGACTCTGAAGTGAATGAATGACTGTTAGAAGTCATTTAAAGTCAGCATCGGTACATGTTAACAAGTGACGCTTTAACCTGCAGATTTGATATTTTTTTCCGTACTCTTGAAGCCTTCAAATAAAAGAAATGATTAAAAAAACAGAAAGAGGATACCTGACAATAAATCCCGTTTGAACAAAAGCCGCCCAGCAGTGTTGCTGCAGCTGCAGCTGTTGTTTGCCGTCTCACTAATTATGACTCGTCCTGCAGATCCGACGAGCTGCGCTCCTACCTGAAGCTCTGGCGGCCAGACCTGTGCATATTGGATGGGGAGGAGGAGGGGGAGGCAGACCACGATGAAGAGGAGTTTGTTCTCGTCGAGGATAAAGGAGAGGAGGAAGAGACGTTTCAGACTCTCCGTGACGACTGGGAGGTGAGTGAGTTCAGGAAGAATAGCTGAGTCTTCAGGTGGATTTTCAAACCTGGGGATTAAAATGTTTCCTAATGGAGACTAGAGGAACTAACTTAGCTCTATTAAATCTTTGTAGATGGTTTTGATGGAGGAGAATAAAGACAAATCAAGCCTGGTGATTGAAAAGGAACCTGAAGGGATCACTAACGTTTTGGAGAACAGTGAAATTCTGGAGGCTTCACATGTCCGAGAGGTGAGCGACGCTCTGCCATATCATCAGCTTTCAGTGTTTGCTGACAGTAAACATAATGTTTATCAGCCAGACTTGTAAAAAGCACAGAGGAGAGCAGCTGATGTTTCATTAAAGGCTTTTATTGATAATTTACTTAATTGATTTCATTGAGGTTATAATTGTTTCTGGGCTGCAGCACAGAATCATCTATGACACTTTTATCAAATCCTTTACTGATTCTCTTACCTTCAGAATAAGCCTGAAAGAGGATTTATTTTCTTTGCAGTGTGGAGCCTTTTATGCCGAGAAACAGGACAGAATGTCTTCTCCCTGGAGTGTAAATGTGTTTTTAGCCATAACTTTGACTCAGTGTCCCAATTATTGTCAGCAGAAAGGATTTAGGATAATAAGTATAGAGTCTCTGAGCTGCCAGACCATGCGACCTTAACAGGTTTTAATTTTAATTTAGCATGCTCAATCAACAGCTAATTTTGAGAATTATAGCGCCACCATGGGTTAGCTAAACACCAGACCATCCTCACAGCCACAGAGTTTCTAAAAATCATTTAAAAACAAACATTTTCTAATATTATTTTTTAGTTTTCTATCATATCGTGTAACGTTTTTTTTTTCTCCTCACATTCAGAAGGTTCAGGTATTTCCTGATGGACTGAGAAATGATGAAGGAAATCACCCTGCACAGATAGTAGAGCTTCTAGTTTGTAATGATTGGAGGACCAAGTTAATAATTTATTGCCCTCAGAAGTTGCTCTTGTACTTTTTAAACACCAGGTGGCGCTTGTTAAACATCTACCTGTGATTTTTACCTGCATTATGGTCTTTATTTGGTGTCAGGGGATGCATGTAATTTATGTCCAGGATGACTTTTCAGCACGAATTAAGATGTTCCTCAGTATGTCAGTCTTTTGAATAACCTCTCAACAAAGTACAATCGATTCTCTTATTGTAAAGTGAGTAAATCTAAAAGTTTTTCTTCCAGCTGTGTAAGGAGCTTCCCCCCAGGACTGTGGGACGCTCATGGCAGCTGGCTTACAGCACGTCCCGACACGGCGCCAGCCTCAAGTCTCTATATAGGAAACTCAGCAAAACTGACTCTCCCATGCTGATTATCATTAAAGATGCTCTGGATGAGGTAAAATCCTTAAAGTAAACTAGAAGTGTCTCACAGCTTAGTTTCATCTGCTATATTTTAGATCTTTTGTTTTTGCTCCATCAGCTTTTTGGGGCTTTCCTTTCCGAGCCTTTGAGACCCAGTGAGAAGTTTTATGGTACAGGAGAAACCTTCCTCTTCATGTTGCATCCTCGTTTTAAGGTAGGAGAACTAATAAACAACTTAAGAATGACTATCAACCAGACTTATTAGACGTTAGTTAAACGTTATCATATTCCAGGGTTTTCTTTCTCTTCAAGGTTAAAGAAAAAAACATCAGAAAACTGATTATGTCCAACATACAGTTGGACATAATTAATATGCCCAATTATTATCCTCTGATAAACACATTTTCTTCAGTAGTCATCCATCTAACATGGACAGAATAGACCCACTGCAGACCTACCAAGACATGAAGGTCCAACTGAACTGACAGGCTGGTTAAGGAAAGAGAAAGTTAGAGGAGGGACTAGAAAACTAATTATAACGTTGGTTTTTAGTTAGTTTTTGTGAGTCTTTGTGAAAGAAGAGCGACTATAAATCCATTGCTGAAAAAGAAACCATTAGAAATAACATTTAAAGCTTTATACAGTGTAGAAAATACAACAAACATAAAAACAAAAATGTGTTCTACTCAGATGAGGTCAAAGTCCTTTTGAGGGGTTTTTGAAATGCAGGCTGTGGTGAAAAACTAAACACTGTAGTTCACATCCTCCTGAACACACCGTTCCCATGATGAAACATGAGGGTCGGCCAGTAAGACTCAACACTCTCTGATCTAAAACAGATCAGACCAATCACAGAGCAGGAGGCGGGCCCATAATGCAGCAACACTTTTCTGTAACCATAACATTCAATATTACATGTGCAACGGATTGATGTTTTACTGATGCCCTTTATTATGTCCAAAAAAAAGGTGTTTATATTGTTAAAATTTCAACAACTGGCTCCTAAAGGAGCTTATCTTTTTTAAAGAGATGTTTTTTGCATCACATCCGTAGTTATTTGGTTGGTTCTAAACTGCTTCCACTGACTGTTAGTCCCTGTGCCTGCTGCTTTCCTGAATAGTATGTCATCTTAACAAAGCATACATTAGTCTGGCTAGGTGGTGGCAGCATTGTGCTGTGGGGTTTCTGTTAAGGGACAGGATCCATTAGGAAGATGAAAGATGTAACTCTTCAGAATTGTTTATAGAAAAACAAAAGCATAACATGCATCATGTTGTGATAGTTGAAATGTTGTGAGCGGTCTGTGTTTTTCTTTCCTCTCAGTGCTTCAGGTGGACAGGAGAGAACTCGTTTTTCATCAAAGGAGACTTGGATTGCTTCGCTGTAGGCGGCGGAAGGTAAGAAACAAAGCAGACAGACTATTTCAAAAGATGTATCATCTAAGCAGCCACCTTCTGTCTCTCTGCTCTCCCCAGCGGTCACTTCGGGCTGTGGGTCGACGAGAACCTGTACTTGGGCCGCAGCAGTCCGTGCTACACCTTCAACAACTGTTCCCTCTCTGAAACGGACGATTTCCGCATCATGGATCTGGAGGTGTGGACATTCAGCTGAAGAGACTTATGATCATTGAGAAGAAGCTGCTTATCCATCACATCCACATAGATCATCAAAGTGGATCTCTGTGCTGTGGACTCTTTCCCTGAGTGGGGTTTAGATGGTCGACCGTTCCTGTGGGATCAGCAGCCTGTAGTAGCAGACTGGGTCCTTTCCAACCATTGTTTGGATGGGGCTGGTTGCAACTCTCAGAAGAATCTCTTTGCTATAATTACCTTCAAACTATTATACAGTTTAATGTAAATAAATCCATAATCTGATCCTCCCCGTCATCTTAATGCATGACTGTAATTTTAATAAAGATCTGAAGACCTCTCATGCACCATCCTGCTCTTCATCACTGCTGACTCATGACGTTTTATCCAACTGGAATGAAGCCTGTAAACGCTGCTCATCATAAAGGAGAAGCTGTAGAAGAACCTAAACTAAGGCTGTTTTAGTTTTTCAGCTGTAACTGTAGTTTTATCGCTCTGATTGAACAATCTACCCGACTTATTACTGTGGATTAATTTATGGAAATCTGCATAATGTGAATATAAATACTTGTAAAATGTAAAGAATGGGTTGGTCAGAGGATTAAACCCCATAATCATCATTAAAATTTGCATGGAGCTCATATTAGTTTGGGTTCCTTTAATGATGCATTTGAAGCTGTTCTTTTTTTAAATGTACTTATTATACAGCTGATTTTTTTTATTCTTTTATAAACTAAATCTTGATTAGGCTCCCCACTAATACGAATGAATCAAGCTGCAGAGAAACCATCCATAAAAGCATAGTTTAGTATAATTCAGGATGGATATTTGACCACTTTATACATATAAACTGGCTGATTTCCTGTCATTAAAGTATCCTTTAAACTGAGTCCATAAATGTTCAAGTAGAGGCTTTTATGAAGCTTCGTAAATTTAAAAAAGTTTGGGACTAATTCCTATTTAAACAAGTGTATTCTGTTGGCCATGAATTGATGTTTATTTGAGGTTAAATTGGTTTTCCATTATTCACTACAGGCAACAAATCAGAAACAGTAGAAAGAACCTCAGCATGATGCTGCCATTACCATGCTTTTGAGTGTGTTTGTTGTTCTTAGCTTTAAAAGCCTGAAAAGAAAACCTATGAAGTTATTTTTTTAAATAGTTTGTCCATTAAAAGTTTTTTTTTCCTCTGAGGTTTTTCACTTGTTCAGGCAGCAGCTGCACATTTCAGAAATAAAAGGAGATGATTTTGGCCTTCTTTCTTTCTCTTGGTCCAGGATGATGTTTAATTCATTTTAGCATCTTTTATTCTCATCTTCCAGTTTAGATCAGACTTGAGCCCCGATGCTACTTGGGTTGTTCCTAAATATCAAAATGTATTTTCTCTTTATCTGAGTCGGACAGTTTGGATCATCGGTTTAAAACTTTGACCCGTTGAGTTTCTTTCAGGGCTTTGATCCCAAGCAGACATTAAATTTGGAGGCTAACATAAAGCTTTGAGAACAGCCTGGAATATGCAGCACAAAGAGTTAATGTCAGCGGTTTGCTCATTGTTTTATGGCAAAGCTCAGAGACCTTTAGGAGCCATTCTGCCTTTAGTCCCGGCATTAAAAGTACGACTCTTTAAAGCAAAAACAACTTATTTTTGAAATGTGTTTGCTTCAGTTTTTAGAATTAAAACTATTTTCTTCTTGTTTTCAGATTGTAAAATACAGAAAATCATTAAATGTTTGGATTTCAGACAATTAATACATTGAGCTGCGTGTTACGATTCTCTTTGTTCTCATCTTTGTAAAGATTAAATAAAATACAGACCGAGTGAATTACTATCAATCTCCTTCATTTAACTGGATTGTATAGTTTAATACTTTTCCTTTCACCTGATATATTTTATTATCTGTTATTTTCCTATTTATCAACATTGTGTTTGAACTGTTATTTCATTTATTTATCTCTTTGTGATGTTTTTCAGTTAACGGCACCTAACAGAGAAACTTTACACAGTTTAAGCGGAAACATCCCGTCATCATGATTGGATCTCTTACTGCTAATAAATCATTGAACTGACAGACTTTTAGGATAAATCTGACTGGTATGATGACGCGTCTCTTGGTACCAATCAAGTAATTAGTGTTGTGTTTTTGCAAAGGCATATAAAAAGAACAAAAACTGTAAACTCATAAGGATCCATATAGATTCAGTTTTTGCATCTGAAACAGTTCATTTGGAATTTTGGCCAGTAAACCTGTAAAATTAATAAATAAACCTTGACAAAGGGTTTAAAATGCTTGTTTAAAGGAAAATGTGTGTTCCTTTAAAAATCACAGTGCTTTAAAAAACTCCTCCCATTCTTTCAAATATCCAGTCAGATCCTCCTGGGGGTGTATGTATGCTTTTAAGCCAGTATGTACAATTAAATACCCAAGTTTATTAGAGACAATCAAGTATCTAATTTCTGTTATTCAAAAAAAAAAAAAGACTGAACATCTGTTGTATAAAAGTTATTGTTCAACTGCATCCAAAAAAGAACCAAAGCATATTTTCCCTCAGGACGGATTAAGACTTCTGACCGATACTGTATCTTTTATCATCAATAAGAAAGAACAGTTCTTCTTCGTATAAAAAAAAAAGTATTTATTATGGAAAACAATGGATCAGAGAATAACACTGTTGTTACTCCAAAGGCTTTGTTCAGGAGACAGATTGAAGTTCTGGTAGAAACCAGACTTGAGTTTCTCAGCTTGTTTTATTCCCAAAAGTAAACAGAGGGAGATAAATGAGGCATGAGATGAAAAGTTTCCTCTCTAGGCGCAGACACTAAAGCGCTGGTTGTAGAGCCAGTAAAATATCTAATTAAAACATTTTTGGCTCATAAATGTAAATATGAAGCAGATGGAAATTAATCTAATAAACCTAAAATAATTATCTTTGGTTTAATCGCATTAATATCTGATCTCTACACTGATTCAAACATAAAAACAATCCTAACCAATAAAATCTACATTTTATGTGCCACAGTTTGGGTTTCCTCATCAGTCAGACAGCTTTGCCCCCCCCCCCCAGCTGTGTTGGCAGAAACATCAGGCGTCCCCCAGCTCAGAAAGCTTTCAGGTGACGTCTTCACAAACTGCACAGAACCCAGATGGAGGAAACAAGAACCTCCAACCACCAAAAAAAAGGTCATTTTTAACCACAAAAGGTGTTTAAATAAATATGAGCAATGAGGACTAAAAGAAAAAAAAAAAAAGGCAGATTCTCCACTGCAGAAAGCTAAATGATTGTTGGTACCATTTTCAGTATCCTGGGTCCTTACAGAGTCCTCTATACAAGCAATGCGACACATTTTACCGAGTCATGTAGTCCTTGGCCTTCTCCAGCCCCTCCTTAAGGAATTTGATGTACGTGGACGTGGAGGGGTCCTCAAACCCCCCAGAGAAGCTGAAAGTTGCCACTTCCTCCTCTGGTTTCACTGATGTCTGATCCAGGAAGTAGTTGGCATTGATGTGGTGAACCTGAGGGACACAGATTAGAGGCATTTCCCTTCAGTTATGGAGCCAAAAACTTATCAGGAAAACCAGCTGCATACCTCGGTACAAGCAAGAGTTCAACCTTAGTTCAAACCAAAACCCGTCTGCTTAAATACAAGGCAGAAAACGGCTTAAACAGTGTTTATTAGAGGCTGTATTTACAATAGTTCCATTGGGCAACGCCACCAGCATCTCCACAGGGAAGCTGTACTTCTCCAGGTGTAGGCGAGCCTTTTCACTCAGTGCAGGGTTCTGCTCGTCAGCCTGGATTTAAACAGAAACAGAACAGCTGTGCATCGGTTTACTGGTTTCACTGGTTTCCAGTTGTCCTGCACTGCTTACCCGCATGATCTCCAGCTCTTTGACTAACGACCAGCTGCTGATGAAGCTCTGGTTGAGCAGAGCGAGGACGGGCGAACTTTCCAGGACCGTCTCCCGGAGAGTCCGCCCCGAACCTGCAGGTGATTGAAGACCAAGAAAAGGAATTTGAAAAACTGCTAGCCACTGTGAAATATATCTATCCATCTATATACACACACAAAATCACACACATATACTTGTGTGTGTGTGGGGGTGTGTGTGACTAATCTGCTGTGAATAAAGTGCCAAAAAAAAAAGAAAAGATTAGAAACTATTAAACGTCCCTCACAGATTTGTCCCATCTTTGCTCTCTAATCACAATTAAATTTTCCAGATAAGGAAAAATAAAAGTTTTCAGGTACAGAATCTTAATTTTAGCAAAATACAATAATGTAATTACTACTGAAAACCACCTCATTGAAGGTTAAACTCTGAGTTATTTTAAAACTGCAGTGTTTCCATTTAACTAATACATTTTTCGTAACTAAAATTTGCAGATTTTGATGATTGATAGAAACAGAGCTGATGTCAGTTATCAGAGCAGCTCGATGGGGGTTGTCGATACCAGAACAACTAAACCAGCTGAAACATTTTCATGTGCAAACACTTGTTCACAGGATCCAGTCCTGGAAAATGAGCCCCAGGTTTACGAGCTCACCTCAGCAGGACTGATCGTCTAAAGCGCCCCAGAGCAGAATGGAATGCACCAGCTTCTTCTCGGCTCCGGCTCGATCAAAGGCCTCAGCAAAAGGCAAGTACGGAACCTGCAAACACGTATCATGTCAACAACAAGCTACAGCCATCACCCTCTGCCCATTCATCGGCTCACGTGGATGCCGACCTTCTTAAAGGGGTAGAGGGTGACCTCCAGGCGACGGAGGGCTTCCTCCTGACTGATCTCTGAGGTCCAGTGAATTTCCTCAAAGACAAACTGGATCTGGTCACTGCTTCCGTCCCGTCTGTCGAGGATGTTTCCCTTCTCATCCACGATAACAGAAGGAGTGGAGGGGCCCGTGGACCGCAGTTCCAACTACAGACAGAAGAGCATTTTTAGAGACGCGTTAGACGTAGAAGTGCCCTGTGAAAAAAGTTCTCGCAGGTTTTCCCTGCATTCAGCTTTAAAGTCGCATTTATGCTCAGATCTTTTGTGAGGAAAATGTAAAAAGTGAGACCTTCTGATTCAGTTTCAACATTCAGGCCGCTAGAAATCACAAGTTACTACAGATGGAAAAGTCAAACTTAATAAAAAGAGAAAACCCTTTTGTGACCTTTAGACATCTGCTAAAAACAGCTGCTGTCACTTTGCAGATTAGGAGCTAAAAGAGCTAATTCATCTCAACTTTGAGCAGAAACGCCCACGCTGAGCCTCCTATCCTCGCTTCCTGATCAGAGAGAGTGGGCGTGTTAACGGGGCAGGCGTGGTGCAGTCAAGCTAGGTGCTTCCTAGGGGGGTACAGATAATGATAGCTCTACCCTGATTTTCCAGAACCGCAGATTCGAAACATGCCTGAATAAAACTAAATACCACTTTGGGCATGATTTGGATGAACAAAGAGCATTAGTCAACTTACAAGCTTAGAAAGTTTGAATTTGACATGTTAGATGTGCCATTTAAGTTTAACACAAAAGACTGAATTTAGTGTTGCCTGTTTGAATCCTAGAATAGAATTCTTAACTAATGAAATCCTTAATCTACAAGAGAGCAGAAACTTAAGTGAATACCTGATGAAAGTGAACCTTTATTCATACCTGTGGCAGGTATCCGATGTCCACCTCCATGTTGCTGCTCTCGCTGGCTCCATAGAGCCACTCCATGTCCACGTTTAGAGACCTGCAGCACGACGGGACAAGTCACAGTCAGCTTTAGCACCGCAGAGGGGGGGAAAAAACTAAAAACAGCAGTTTACCTGTTACTGGGGACGTAAAGGTGGAAGTGGCGGACGTGGGAAGCATCTTTTGAAACGACGATGTTACCAGTGAACTGACCCGGGGTAAACCAGAAGGGAAAGTTTGGAACATCATTCAGCTGGAACTCTGCGTGAATCCTGCATGTGAATAAAACAAGAGCCTGAGTCTGGGCGCGGTGTTGGTGTGGCGATGGGTGCATGACCATGTGCAGAGGTCCTCAACGCCACCGTTGCTGGTTCGATTCCCGGCCAGTCCACCTTTGCTGCATGTCTTCTCCTCTATTTACAACACTGTCCTGTCTACCTACTGTAAAGAAATAACGCAAAAATAAAGGCCACTAGAGCCTAAAAAAAATAACACTTAAAAAAAAAAAAAAAAAACAAGGAGTTATTAAATTATAAAAAAATCATCTTTATCAGATCTTTAAAGTAAACTCAAAACAATATGCATTAACAAGCATGCTTGTCAGGTGATTTATTTACAGACTAAAAATGTCAGTTTAAGACACATTTGGTCATTTTTCCTCCACCAGGGAGGTTATGTTTTCATCTGTTTTCAAAAAAACGGATTTTGCTGAAATTATCAGAGATGGTGCATATTATGACTGGAAACAAATGATTACATTTTGGTGATAATCTGGATCACCATCTGGATTCTATGAATACAGGTAGTAACTGAAGGTGAAAGTCACAACATGTCAGATGAAATGAGCTACTTGGCAGAGTTCTGCTGTCAGAATGCTTTAAAATCAGTTATTTGTGTGCATTCAGGACCAATTATTCCACCTCTGCTTCCCAGCCTTTGTTCTCCAGCTTCCATTTAGGGTTCAAGGCCTACTGTGGCATCGTGAAAGTGCAGCTTAATATATTTTCATGCAGTTCCAAGTGGATGCCTGTGAGAGTGGCGTGACCCACCCATCGATCAATGGCAAAGTTTTTTTTAAAACAATGAGAGAAAGTTAGAAAAGTCAGAAATATCAAATCTAAGGTGTTTATGCGCTTTTCTAGTAGTTTATATTGCAGGAACAGATTTCTGCTGCGACTTTCATTGAAACCTGATTTCTGTAACGGATCTACTGCTGCTTTCCACCAAAACACCCAATACAGTCAATACTCATTAAACATGTCAAACAGAAGGCTCTGGATCTACAAAGAGAAAATATTATTGGAGAAAATCCATCTGAGTGAACCAAGCTTCCCTCGGACTGCTTCCTTACCTGAAGACGATGTCATAATAAAAGTCACTGCTGGCCCGTATGCAGGCGACCGAGCCCTGAGGAGCAAAGCGTGACTTGATGAAGGGCCGAGGGTGGAACATGCTCAGCAGGGAGTGAATCAGAACCTACGTTAGGAGCACAGCAGCCTTCAGAACATGATGCATTCGGTTAAAACTAAGACAACCTGAGCAGGAGCGACAGAGCACCTCTTTGCCCTTCGGGGTGGGAGGATGGTAACGGTTGTTAGGCAGGTAACCAGTGAAGATGTTGAGCTCGCTGGGAATCACCCACCAGGCGTCTCCCACTTCCACTTTGCCCTTTGGGGGCAGGAACACTCTGAAATGGCTGGCAGGGAATGAAGAGGAGGGCACGGCAGGGCTCTTCCAGGAGCGGAGACCACTCAGGGAGCTGTGGGAAACCTTCAAAAAAAACATATCAAATGCTCGATTAATGCAAATCATCTGCTTGTTCTGGATATCGGGGCGCTTTTAGCAGCAGAATGTCATCATTATTCTCTTACTCCAAGAAAACCGTCCTTGCTTTTCGTCATTGAATCCAGTAACAGAGGCTGCATCTTGGCCTCCAAGACCAAAGCCTCTCCATTTGGGTCCTCAATTACATCCTCCTCCAATTCCACCGGGGGGGTGATCCCTGCAGGGAAACCACTGTTACAGCACCTTCAACAAGTATCTACGTGACAACTGGTTTCCTTAGGTGTAATTTAGCTTAATCCGAGTGAAGAAGGATTGAACATGAATTTAGGTCAACTTCATCTGATCTACTTGAAAAGATTTCCTATAATTATAGTACAACAGGGTAAGGTTTTTGCAGCAACAGTGAATCCTGTTTGAGTCTGAGTAAAAAAAATACTAAACATGCAATGAAAACAGAGAGTAAAAGGTGAAATGATGCACCTGTGAGCTTCTCTGCAATGGGTTTAAATTCCTCAGGACTCAGATAGAGGTCATGGTCAGTGTCCAAGGAAGAGAAGAGAAAAAGGCCTTCGACACCCAAACTCCGTACGCCCTCTTCCTGAGGAGTAACAGAGAGTTTTGCTGCTAAGATTTTTAAAACTAGGCCATGAAGTCATGACATCAACAAATACTCCAGAGCACAAACAATCACATGTTCAAATCATAGGTGAAGGCACAAAGAAGGCTTCAGACTGAAGCTTTGGTATCCAGGAAGGCAGTTAGATCATTTAATCTGCCTGGATGAAGATCAGCTCATCCCAGGCCATGGTTCACGAATGGAAAAATGTGTCACCTTTAGTTAGGAGGAGAGCTCCTGCCTCAAGTGAAGGAGTATCTTGGGGTCTTGTTCTTGAGGAGGGGAGTATGGAGATGAATAGACGGATCAGTAGGACTCCTGCCATTAACACGAACGCTGTACTGGTTAGTTCTGGTGAAGAGAAAGCTGAGTAAAAAGGCAAAGCTCTCAATTTACTAGTCAGTCTACGTCCCAACCTTCACCTTTTGGTTATGGATCAAGACCAAAGGAACAAGATCCTGGATACAAGCGGCTGAAATAAGCTGCCTATGAGGGTGGCTGGGCTCTGGCCTTAGAGATAGAGCGAGGAGCTCCATCATCAGGGAGAGGCTCGGAGTAGAGCAGCTTCTCCTCCACATCAAGAGGAGTCAGCTGAGGAGGGTCGGACATATTTTTCTGATGTCCCCTGGACAACTCCCTCAGGAGATGTTTCAGGCACTTCCAAATGGGAGAAGGCCCAAGGCACGTTCCGGGACACACTGGAGGGACATTGTCTCTCGGCTGACCTGAGAGCGCCTCAGGCTTCTGAAGGAGGTTCAGGGGAGAGGGAGATCTGAGAGTCTCTGATGAGACTGCTGTGGATTTAAAGACAGCAATCCTGTCACCTTGACCTCTGTGAATGAATCATAGCCTCAAACTAAAGCTGATTGAAATGTGAACAGGGGCGTTTTCTTGGTCAGCACCCCATGTCCATGTGTCTGGTAAAACTACCTCACTCTAAGCAGTCAGTGTGGCTTTCCAAAAGCTGTCATTTATTTCAATCATTCAATTCAGTTTATTAATATAGCGCCAGTTCACAGAACGTCATCTCAAGGCACTTTACAAAGACAACACAGTCAGATGTGAAGCTATACTTACAGTTGTGGTCAAAAGTTTACATACACTTGTAAAAAACATAATGTCATGGTGTCTTGAGTTTCCAATAAGTTCTACAAGGTAGTGATGTTACGAAATGGGCCGAGGCTTCGAGGCGTGTGTCGAGTAATTGAGGGGGAGTTTCCGTAAAGCGCGTATCGAGGCTTGCTTCATTTAGGGGAGGAGCCGAAAACGATGACGTCCGAAGCCTCGCTGC
>JAUZNJ010007091.1:0-18249 GCA_034780135.1 Jordanella pulchra
ATGTGTTCCGATCACTCTATCACAGAAAAATAAGACTTGAAGAACTTATTGGAAACTCAAGACAGCCATGACATTATATTTTTTACAAGTGTATGTAAACATTTGACCACAACTGTAGCTGCACACAAAGGGAATTTTCTACCTTTATGTTTTTCTGCAGTGAGTTTCACTCTCAAAAAATGCCTGATATGATTCCAGCAAATTTCCTAATTTTATTTAAGAAGCTTAGCATATTAAAGAACTTGAGATCTTACAGACAGCGAAATCCTCCGTGGAAAATACTAATGCTGTAACCCTATATTCTAAAGATGCTCCCTCCAGAGAATTGAGCAAACTCCCAGAGAGAGGTTTGGATCTCTAGAGGTGGTTCCATATAACAGAAACAGAGAAGTGAGCAGACAATCCCTGGGAGAACACCAAACAGACAGCTAATCTGGAATCTGAGACTACAGAGCCCATGGCACAAAGAAGGTAGGAGGGAGGTGAAGGATTCGTTGTCAGACTTATATAGTAACAACTTTTTACAACCCGCAAGCTAAAACACAAGTAAAAAGGTGGCAGGAGAAGACAATCATTGCACAGAAAACCAAGGGATAAAAGCCGAACTTGATTTTAAATAAGTTTGTCATTGCTGCTGTTTATAAAGAAGGATCTCAACACGCAGGAAGAATGGGCACCGACTCCAGCTGTTCATTTGACTTACAGATTTCCACAAGGTCTGCTTTTATTTCCTCCCAGCACAGCATGAAGAAAGTTTGCAGCAGTAAGCACAATACAGCCTTAAAATAGAACATCTAATAATGTGCACCATAAAAATCAAACCAATTTGTCACTGCAGGACACAATGACAGATCAAAAAATGTTAGCTGTCAACACCTCCCAATACACATCCTTCCTGGGAGAATCCGAAGCAATCTCACAACAAATATAGAAACGTGAGAATGAAAGGAAAAAACACAATATCATTATAAATAAATAAAAGGCTCTCAGCTGTGAAAAGGGGCAGTGTGATCTCACAGCACGGAAGATGTTAGTGAAGGTTGATTGACTGTGACAACAGCTAATAATCAAAGTCAGCACATATTGACCATGACAAGGACCACAATCAGTGTATATTGACAAAAAACAATCCTCTGTAGCCTAGAGGAAGCTGTTTATTACCTGTTTACATCTTATGAGAGGAAATTATCCTAAATCAACTATACTATCAGTGTGTATGTGTCTATTTGTAAGAATGCATTGGAGGCGTTATAAAGAATGACCTTTAAAAATGTATTATTTGTTGTTGTCTAGTGAAAACCTTTGAGAAATATCCCCTGTGCTATAAAGGCTGTTTTTTAACGGCATAAGAGCAGTCTGGAAGCTTCTTAAGATGCTGCCATTATTGTTTGAAAAATTAATAATCTGATTGATTTAAACGTTTATTGTAAGTAGAAAAACAAAATTTAGTTTTGGTTTTTGGAAATCCAACATATTATTGTTTTAATATTATTATGAAAGTTCATCAGTTCATCAAAGTTATTTTACCCCAATCAGTTCTTTAGTTATTTTACAGACAGGAGGAACACATATTCATTATACTTGTGTCTGTGAATATCTACAAATTATACTGGAGATTAAAATGAACAACTCACAATTTGTGAGTTGTTCACTGAATATCCAGTTCCACAATTTAGAGCTACTCAGAAATATCCAAAAGGATTTTATTAATAATATTTCTTTAAAGTACATTTGTTGAGTTGCACACACTCTGAAGCATTACATACACACCCAAACCCCAATATCTTAAAAAAGAAAGAAAACAGGGGTACTTTGGTAAATATCAGTGGTAATATTTGTTTCCCATTACAGAATCTTGGTGTCTCATGTAGATCCTTTTTTTTGTAGCAACTGATGTGCAACACCAATCGCCCTTTCCAATAAAGGAGTGCAGCAAGAAAAAAAATCTTAGCATACACAACCATACACAACTATGCATGGTTGAATATAAGCAAACAGTTAATAAATATTGCTGAGATGCATGTTTTGTAGACAAGTTTAACTTTAAAGGTTAAACGAAAGTCAGTAAAAGAAGGAGATGAAGGGTCAATGCAACGGGAGTTGAGCCTCATCCATTTCTATGGCCAAATGATTGAAAATGTTAGTTCCCACCCTGTGTTCTGTATCTAGCCAGACAGTATTTTTTTTTAAGTAGGAAAAAGGCCACTCTTGACAAGTATTGTTTATGCAGCTTCAGATGTGCCAAGCTTGTTCAAACCAGTGACCAGTACACCTGTTGTCACCAGCGAGTTGTAACTGTTCTCCATGCTACAGTCAACGCTACTATCGGATATGGTCAGAAGGTGTTACATCTTTCTTTAATTTTAATCTGTGAAATCCCACTGCTCCTAAAAAATCCTTTCATGTATTGTTTTTTCACTCCATCTGTGAGCGATCTAACAGGTTGACTTACCGGCCACCTGCAGCAGTAAAGCGGCACTGTCGTATTCCTGCACTCTTACAAAACAGGTGTAACTGCCTTCATCAGCAACCACCACCCTTCGTAGTAGGAGCGAAGCGTTGCCCATGGTCATCTGGGCAGGGAACAGGCTTGTACGGTTGGCGTAGCGCTCGGCTTGTTCCTTCAGCTGGTCGTGTCCCATTGAGAATGCATGGACGCTGCGTTTGGTGTCTGTTAGCTGCCAGAATATGCTCACATCAGATAAGTTGAAGGGACTTATGTGGCTGAAAGAGCAGTCAAGGGTAACATCCTCGCCATGCAACGCCACGACTGGTTGGTCCGGGACTTGCAGCTCCAGTTTAGCTGAAAAACAAGATCAGGAACATACAGGGATTTGAACAATTAATAAAAAAAATTAAACAGATGGGATATGTGGTAAAGAAATTTAAAAAACTCTCAATTTATATGGATTTCTTTTCAATTTTACCTTAACGTTTTTCCTTATGACTAAAAAAAAAAAAAAAAAAAAACATATATTCCAAAATACTACCTTGCCCAGGTATAGTATAAACATAAAGCATTCCTTAAATCAAAGCTTTAATTTGATATGCAGTTTTTAGATTTAACTGACTAACACCCACACATATTTTGAAGCCTTTGAAAATAAAATGTGTGCCATTTGGAAATGTATGCTGTGGCTGCTTCAGAAACATGCCATTTGTTTGTGCAGCACAGTAGTATGAACACGGTATGCTGAAATGAGTGCACGATGCAAGAAGTGAGGGGATCTAAGAGTAAGCATCGGGACTCTTCCTGCGTTCCTGAAAGCTTTGCCTCCTGGTGATGGCTCAGCGCCGTAAAACTCAGTAACAGAGGCAACATCTGTTTGGCTTTACTTTAATCTTTGGTTAAATCTAGCAAAAAATGACAAAAAAAAATCAGATGTGTGGTGATAGTAGAGGAAGAAAAACACAGCAAAAGCATTTCATGTGTTTCATGTTTCTATTCAATTCAGTTTAGTAAAGTACTCTACTCTAAATAGGCATTATTTTGTTGCTTTTTTCTGCTTTCTGGCTGATTTTTTTTTGCATCCATGCATGTCCATGAGCATCCTGGTGTGCACTCTGCGTCTAGTCTGGGCCAAGAGCACAGTCCACACTGCATAATCATTGTAGATTAGTAGCCATCTGAAACAGGCTACAGTACATTCATAGTATTCTCAAGAGTCAGCATTCTCCATTGATCCCTGTCTGCTGTTATACAAGTCTGAGACACTCATCAGCATCACAGGGGAGAAAAATTCCACTCAGGCACCCCGGAGCAATGCGGTCTACTTCATCCTCAGCCTCTCTAATTGTTATAATCACACTGGCATTTTAGCCTCCTCACCCCATTTTGAGCTCTGTCCATCACAGAACCAATGTCAGCATTGAACTACTTCCCTGTGAAGGAGATCCGGCTGCAGCAGAGGTGCAAGAATTACTTCCCCTATTAACAACAAACAGCTCTTTCATCTGAGAGGGTTCATACAAATGGGTATTGCCAAGTCAAGGCAAACCCCGATTTTCAATCACATTCAGCCAATTCCTACATGAGGCTTCTCTCCTCTGATTCACACCCCCACCGACACCGACCCGTTAGCCTGTGAGAACAGTGCCACCTCATGTCTCACCTCTCAAGTGCAAAGAGGTGAATAGAAAATGCACAGATGTCAGTACGATGAAGTATGAGAAGCTCACTGCATGGGTGCTACGGTTTTATGCAAAGGAAGAAAATGTCTTGTTATCGAAATATAAAAAACAGAAGGGTTACAAAAAAGGTCACATTGAAATAAATCAGTTTGCCACTAGCTGAAAGGTTAAAATTATTTGGCTTTTGACTTCAGTCACAGCTTCTACACTATCCACATACAAACTCACAAATCAGTTCACTGACTTCCACAGTAAAAAAGAACAGAAGGCTTTTCCTCCCTTTAAACTCCAATTACAAAAGCTCCTCTGCTGCTGAGGGGGTAATCTCCCCATATTGTGCACACACTCACTCAGCAGGGCTGCACAATATGGAAAAGTTATCGCAGCAAGGCAAAGCAGAAGCAGCATTGTTTCAGCGCTGCAGGCCACATTAAACAAATTTCTCAAGTGCGTATTTTCACTGTTTCAGGGTGGCCCAACATTTGCTGCGCAAGTATTTTTTGTGTGAGCGGAGGGGTCAGTGACAGCCCACTTCGAGGATTGCATGTTGAAAGGAGGAGGGGAGAGAGCAATTAAATCACTCCCCAAGCAGCCCGGGATGACTCACACCACTGACTTCATACACAAAAGGGAGAATGGAAGAGGGAAATAGAAAAAGGGAAGACTGGCGCTGGGCTCACACTTAAAGATAAAATCTGGAAACAAGCCAACACAGAGTGTGGCGGAACCTCACACCATAATCCCTCAACCAGGACCAAAGACAAAGCAATAGAAACTCCATTTTTTGTTAAAACATATTGCATTCCCACTCGTCACTTCCTACCAGCTTTGCTAACTGTTGACCTTGACCTCACTCTGTTGCCCTAAGAGGTTGCACCTCCACAGAAGGGATGTTAGCAGATGAATTGACCTGCACTGCAAAAGCAGTGCTAAGTTCATCCAGTAAACTACTGAATTTTTCTTCTTTTAAAAAACTAGAAAAACAATACTCATGTTTTATGACATTGCATGTATACCGATGACACAATTTTATTTCTAGCTCACCTGTATTTCTGTAATACACTATCTGGGTAATGTAAATGTGTTTAATCTGATGTTAACATTAACAAAGCTATATCATAGGCCACAATATTTGTACAGCTGTAATTTATTTAATCCAAAAGATAAATGGTCTTTCACACAACAAAAATTGAAGAAGAAAACTTTTAAAAGTTTTCTTTATACATATGTCTTTCTCTATGCTGATATGAAAAAGCATACATAAGGCAAAGATCGATGGGACAAATGGAGACATTATCACACATCTTGCCAACCTTGTTAGTTTAAGTGTAATAGTAATTGTAAGGTACTGTGACTTATCATTTTGATTTGTAAAACTCTGTAAGTTTTATACTTTGTCACTTTGTTTAAGGTAGGGCTGTACGGTGGGCTGTACGGTGGGGCAGTGGTTAGCGCTGTTGCCTTGCAGCAAGAACTGTTCTGGGTTCAGTCCCGGCCTGGGGTCTTTCTGCATGAAGCTTGCATGTTCTCCCGGTGCATGCGTGGGTTCTCTCCGGGTACTCCGGCTCCTCCCACAGTCCAAAAACATGACTGTTAGGTTAATTGGTTTCTCTCAATTGTCCCTAGGTGTGAGTGTGTGTGTGTGCATGGTTGTACATCATTGCGTGTGTCCATGTGTTACCCTGCGACAGACTGGTGTCCTGTCGTGGGTGTACCCTGCCTTACGCCCATAGTCTGCCGGAGATAGGCACCGGCCCAACCCCAACCCTGACAGATGAAGTGGGAGAAGATGGATGGACTTTGTATAAGGTATAGGAAATTGGCTTAGGCTATATATTTATACTTGACAAAAGCCTTTGCACAAATAAACATGATAAATAACATGAAATAACTAGATAGATGGCCATAGTTTAAAATTCTCCAAAAATAGGATTAGGGATAAAATCAAAAAAAAAAAATCAATTCTTAATTGCCGATCATGTAGTAAGGAAAGATGAGCTGGAAAACTAGCCATTGAACACACATCCCTGTGATTCTACTACTAAATGTCTTGGAACAATTTGAAAAGAATTTAACACTTAGAAGATAAAAACTGGAGATATTTTACAAATAAGGTAATGCTATAAGGTATATACCTTCTACTAAGGTCACTATTTAAAATAGCTGGCTTTTCTTAATTAAAAAAAGCAAATCTGATTATATAAACCCCAATAATACAAAACTGACTCTGTATATTGCAAAATATAAAGTTGCCTCACTGCGGCTTCATCCCAATTTAAATAACCCACTAGAGTACAAAGAAATGATTTTGCATTTAAAAGCAAGAGACACTTATAAGCAAAAACAGACTTAAGCATTTTCTGCCCCTCAGGCCACATCTGGTCGTTTTGATTTCCTATAACAGCCTGCATAAAAACTGTGAATCAAACATATATAAAGTATTAGTAAGTATTAGTTATATTTTTTAAGGGAAAAGGAATATTGTCACCAAAAAAAGATAATTGTAAAATCATATTTATAGTCTAGTAGTAACAGTCGTAGTGAGTAGAGATATACAGATATCAGTATTGGTCGATATTTGCATGCGTACAACGATTAGGTTCACACCGAACGTGGTGCAGCCGCCGTGCAGGAGCGACAAAGAACTTAAATCATTAAAATCAATGTGCACACACATCAGAAAAGGTGTAGCGCTTAGCAAAGCTTGGTGGATCAACAAAGTGATGCCGCAAGAAGGAAGTTTGCTAAACGCCTCAGTGGTCTCCACAGCAAGTTTCAGGAAAAGTCAAAATAAAATTAACTCACTGACATACACTAACTGACTAGTATGAACAAAACAGCAAAGAAGAAACATGAGAAAACAGAGTGGCTACTAGAGGAAGATACAAGGTTTTGCACAACAACTTCAAGAAAGTGCACATGAATTCCTTTTCTCTAAATCACCATTTCTGCAGCCAGAGTTAAGGCTGGGCTAACCTGGTCGCAGCACTCAGTGTAAGTTACCCTTTGCAACTACCACCACTGCATCGTGTTCAGTGTGAGCATGGTGTAAGTGCATTCAGTAGCCATAGCTTGCGATCATGTGATGTGCATGAAATGCCACTCACTCCAGTTGCTGTCCAGTGTAGATATTTTCTTTGCCAGTCATGTTTCTTTTTTGTTTAAATTGATTCTTGTGTAAAATTTGTTATCATGTCAATTTTACCATATTAAATGAGGAAGGTAAAGCAAAATCGGCCTCAAAAATCATCCTCAAAACATCTGCAGCATATATCGGGGATCAGTTAGCTTGACCTCAAAACAATGAGTAAAAGGCCTGGCTTAAAAAAACAAGTATCAGTTGATCTGTAGTTGTGAGGCACTTACAAAAAAAAAATATAGACCAGCAAGGAAGGTTTCTTCCTGTCAAAAGGGAGTTTTCCTCCCCACTGTCACCACATGAATGCTCAGTGTGAGGGATTGCTGCAATGCGACTGTTCATTGCCGCTACATAGTCATCCTGGTGGAGAGAATTCTGCAAAGTCATCGACCAAATGCAATCAGTTGGGTTTTCTTAGAAAGAAATTGAAAACCAACCATACTGCATTATTTGACTCGATTTGATTTGATTGAATTGACACCATAAAGTGTCATTATATGACATGTAAATTGGCTCTATTTTAATAACTGAGATTTTTTTTCATCAACTTTCAGTTGACTAAAACACCTGGCTAAAACTAAAATGGCTACAGGTGACTAAAATGTGACAATACCTAAGTTACTCTTCTGTCGTAAATCTTATCCCCTAATGTAAACAACAAGTCAAAATTAACACACTTGTAAAGAGAACAAAATGGAGTGATTTGCACATCATGGAGGGGGAAGAGAATGGACGGTAAAAATGCACAGGCCAAGACTACAGACGTCATGGAAAATGCACTCGACGGTGAAGCAGCATCCAAAGCAAATCACAGTGTGCTGTTTTTGATCTGCCAATGTTTACAACAAGCACGTTGTGTACAGAAGCTGAGCGATCGGCTCCCCTCAGGTAGCCTAAAAAAACATGCTTTCTCCAAGGATACAAGCACGAGTCGGAGAGATTAAAGATTACAAAGCAGGTGGTCTTTAGTGAGAGGCTGTACTGCACCTTGTAGGGAGGCCTATGGAGTCTTCTCAGGGGGCAAGTGAGGATCTTACATCTCTTTTCCTCACCCCAATAAAGAGATGCTCAGAAGCCATAGAGGGCAGACTGGAAGACGTCAGGCAGTGGGGATTTACACGCTGTACTTTGTGTTTATGGGCCTCAACTATGTCTGAGTGCCTGTGAGACGGAGACGAGCACTTTCACAGCCGACATGAAATAAACTCATTACAGCCTTTGCAAGAGTTGGCAATGGGCCACACTCACCAGCCAGACATGAGACTGGCTAGAGTAAGGCTGTAAGTGATCTTCACACTGCACTCCACTTGTACTTTCATAACTACCCACCACCTTGTCAATATCAGCTCCTCCTTCCACCCTGTCAGTCTTAGATATTCAAAACATGGCTGCTGCCAGAGTCACCCATACACAGGACTTTCATCCCCTCTCGTTCCAGGAGATGATTATGAGGGCTGACTGGAACACTGACAGACAGAGAGGTTCAAGCAAGACATCACTTATGTGCATCTGAGTTATTAAAGACAGAGTACTTGCAAGGTAATGGACAAGGTTGTTTGTATAGTAAATCCCCTGACATTAACCTTGGAGACATAGGTATGTAAGTGCACACATGTGCTCCCTTGTGCACTTATGTTTACATTATGTGTACACATCAGAATCATGGAAAGAGATTATAATTAGTTCGACCAACTCAGCTATTATTTTATTATTTCTAAGCTCTGTTTATAATCACTTCAACAGGGTTAATTTTTGAAGTCAGAATTTAAATTTACTAAGTACAACAACAGTTTCAAGCAAATGCTTCAATAATTATATAACTTTTTTTTTTTTACATTTTGGAAAAATAGAAACCCAATATTGTTTTTAAATGTATTCAATATTTAATTCTTTTGCACAAACAGCAACATAAGAAGTGTGGCATGTCTGCTTGTTCAGTCCCTCAGAGACAGTACTTTGCTAGGAATGCAGTAGCCTGCCTTTTGGGGCATGTTTCCACTGGCTTTGCACATCTGTAGACTACAATGTTGCCTGTTCTTCTTTTCTAAAATAATTCCAGCTCAATCAGACTGGACAGAAAGCATCTGGGGACACTTTTTAAGATCTTTTCAAAACTGATTTTTTTTTTTGCCATTTAAGTACACGCATGTGCTTTAGTCAAAACCGTTTCCTTGTAGCTCTAGCTGTATGTGTTGCTGTCCTTCTCGAAAAAGATTCCCCCACACCACCACCACCACAAGTCTTTTTTCAGCCTCTAACAGGTTTTCATTTAGCATTGCCATGTAATAATCTTCATCCATCTTCCTTTCAACTCTGACCAGCTTTCTTGGCCCTAAAAGCATCCTCACTGGATAATGCTGCCGCCCGTCACATGTCACCATAGGGATCTATGTTCAGATTAATGTTCACACATTACTTGCATTACATCGCAATACTTTTGTGATACAGTGTAAATCTCACACAGTAAATCTCACAGGTTCAAACATTACAGATATTTGAATTACCTTAAACAGCTTTGGCTGATGCATGAACCAAAACACATTTTCAAAAGATTCTAATTAAATACATTTCACAATTTAGTAATATGAATGTATAAGTGCAATTAGTCATTTTGATAATGGCTACATCCTTATTACAAGAGATAGTCTAAAGCCAATTGTGTAGCTGGGTAACATACTGGGAAACTGGAATATAAATGAAACCTGTAATATATTATAACAATTTACAAAAGACCCTTTATTTACATTGACATACAGTAATAATAGTTACATACCGTCTTGGGTAAAGGATGAAATTTATAAAAAGTGCTATTAATCAGCTTAAGAGAGTTAATGTGGCAGAAAACAAGCTGTGATGCATGTTTTTACATTTTAACACAATATTTTACACAGTTTATATGCTTTTGTTAATATTAAAACTGCTTGTTTAGTGTCAAAATTTATAATGAAGATTTATGTCTGGTTTATAGAAAACTATCATTTGCATGTACTTAAAATTTAACTCACTTCAGGTGAAAACATAAAAAACAATTTTTGGGAACTCCCATAAAGGTGGCAAGAGATGAGAGGTGGGTGTTTAACAGGGCTGTGGTCAGGATAAAAGAAAGAGGTAGCTAGCCTAGCCTTATTGAAGCATGGATAGTGAACAGAAAGACACTGGTAGTTACAACATTTGTGTAACTTCTAAGGTGAAGTATTTTTTAACCTCACACATTCACACTGAATGCGTCCTAGACATCCAAAATGCTTAAATGCCCAAACTTTGATGCCTGGTCAAATGCTGGTCAAAATTGTTTGACTCTTCAATGCTCTGGATGCTCAATACTCCAGTTGTTAAGCTTTATTAGGGTCTTTATTTGCTTTGATGAGTTAAAAAAAATGTTTTAACACGTTTTTGAGTGAAAAAGTCAACCTGAAGTCATTGTTGCAGTCAGTTTATTAAAAGAATTATCCTGATTAAATGCTCTGTTCTTGTTTGGATTGGCAGACCACCCACACACTTGGACCCCAGGATTCCCCAACGCTCGGATGCCAAGATACTCAGATGCACTGCTCCCGATGCTCTGAGTCTCCACAGGACCTCTCGATGCTGCCTGACATTGACTTTGCAAATAAATCAGATGCTTTGATGCCCAAAACGTGTTCAGTATAAATTCACCATTATGAGTTTGAGCAGCTTGCTTCAAGCAGCTGACTTAGCAATGCCTTAAGCAGATACTACGAAGAGAAACAGATGACTAGCCGTGGAGGTATGTGTCTGAAAGAGCTGTATTTATAACTGCTATGATAATTAAAGCCTCTTCCAGTGCTGAAAGCCTGTAACAGCATCTTTATTTGAACCAATAGGAAACTCTGATTCAGCACTAACCCAACACTAAAATGACTTTAATATAAATATTGTAGAACAAAACAAGCTAATACAAAAAAGAAACAAAACATTAAAATAGCACCTCAAAGGCCTCGTTCATAGAGTTTATCTGCAAAAAAAAGTTGATTTGGGGGTGGTTTGCACTCTAGGAATCATCAAAAGGTTAAAAGTGACAGAAATATCCTAAAAAACAACTTTTAAAAATGAAGCTTTTTAACACTGGTTGTTCTGATTTAAAAAGCAAAACAAAAAAAAAACAACATGTGTATTCCCAGATTTCTTTTTATTTTCTTTACTCTGCTTGGTCTATATTTCAACAATGAGAAATTTACCTCCTACAGTTGTTTTTCTGGTTTAGCTTGACATAGCTCTATTTTGTGTTAAGAGGCATGAACAAACATGAAAAATGGAGAATTAACAAGGAGTCAAAATATCTTCTCTTGATGTAGTTGATTAGCAAAAAAATTAAAACCTGTGGAGAAGAAAAAAAATCCTTAATGCTTAAAACCAGAAATGGATCAAATAAGAACAAGCTCATACAAAAAGCAGCCACTAATCTTTGAACAATTAGTGAAACTATCAGTAAGATTGTTTCAATAGGCTTAGGACATAACTGACATTAATAACCTGGCATGGCAGACCTGATGTGATTCAAGCATAATAATTCAGGAGACTGATGTTGGTTAGAGCAAGGAAAACAACAATCACTGCTCCAAGTCAATCTGCTTCTTTCTTATTTCATACTACCAGGAAAATCATCTAAAACTATGGTGAAAGAGTTTCTTTTAAGTTTGTTGCAAAGTATGTTTTATTAAAAAGAAAAGTCATCACATTTGCTAAAAATGCAAGTATAAAAAAATATAAAAAATCTTAATTAAAGTAATTTGTACTCACTTATTGCAATTTTCTCCTTTTCACTTTGTTTTACATATCTAACTTACTATTCCATTTAAGGTTTTCTTTGATGGTTATGGAAATAAATATTACTTAAAATACTGTTTTAAAACCCATCTGTGCACTTAGAATAAGCTAAATTTATAGTTCATGATAGAAACATAACTAAAGAATAATTCAACATTGTTAGATTTTCTATTCTTTTTGTAAATGGTGGGTTACACGAGCTGATGTAAAGATTTATACAGATAGAATGAAACCTAGTGACGTATTAAAAGGTTAAGGTTATCTCAATAAATTTGGTACAAAACTACAAAGGTTCAAAAAAGTGAATGGGTGAGATTACTGGAAACCTTACAATCAGTGGCAAACAAAATCTAATAAAGGAAAACTAGTTATTTAAAAAAGATAAATGTAAATGTAAACTGTCAGTTAATATATGAAAAGTAAAGATTTGAGTCAAAATAAGGTTATTATATTTACAAACAACAATGCACAAAAAGACAAGTAATGAACAGTTTCTGGATACCATAAAATATTACTTTACTTAGGCACTGTGGTAATGAAAAGAAAACAGGTTCACATTAAGGTATTCATATTCATAAAGCGTAAATTGCAGTGGTATCAAGGAAGTGCAAACAAAATTCCACTTTGGACACAGTTTCACATACTCACAGACACCCAATTTCATGCAGAAACAGACACCCAAAGGCCAGGGAGCACATTGATATTCCACACTAGTATTACTGCTGACAGCTCCACAGCATCACACTGTCTGAGGAATTGGACACGAGGTATCCTGACACTACAATGGAGATGCTGTTACAAAGCTGCTCTGGAGCAGGGAGCTTCCATAATCACAACGAGCAACCGCCACATACACACACACGTGTGTGAGTATTCAGGTGCAGGGGCCCTTGCACTGTCCTTGACACACTAAAACATACAGATCACAGAAAACGTTGCTACGCTGTTTAAGTTAGCACTGTGACTAACCGTATTTCCTCTGATTAATTTGACAGCTCTTTGATTTATTAAGCAGGTATGTTCCATTTAGGTAAGCAATGCATACATTCACCTTTTAGTTAGCAATTTAATATGGATTGAGCAACTTCAAATCCAAACCCCATGTCTGTCTCAACATCAGCTCAGTAACATTGGATCAAAAAAAGGACATTGCCTTGAAGTCTTCATAAATAAAATAATTGTAATAATTGAATTGCAGAGTGGATCCATTTGCACAGTTAGTGAAGCAATTTGTCTATTACAGAGAGTATACACATGTAAACCGGACATTCTCAATCCCAACAGAGATAGAATTTTATACATCAAAAAATTCCAACATTGGCATTGGAGGGAAAATCAGTGTCAATATCAACAAAGAGTAGTGAACGGGTATATAATAACAAAGAGTAGTAAACGGGTATATTAATATGAAAGACTGAGACTGCAGTGAATGTTTGTTTGAAGGAACAGGAAGAACAAGTGTGAAAATGCTTTTATAACACTGCCCCCATCTGCCCAGCAATGGATCTGCAGGGCACCACATTGTCATTCCGGACATTTTGCACCACCTACATTTCAAAGGAATTTTCTCAAAAGAACTGTGAGCTCTTTTGTGCCGATTATTCTTATGATATATCCAATGGCTGTATAAATGTAAAGGCAAAGCTGGGTTTTGATTTCAAGTTGTCCAGAGCGGATGTCTATAATCCCAGTATTGGAAAGGGAGAGAGAGAAACAGCATCCAGAGATTATTAAGAGTGTGTGAGCTTAGTTAGAATGAACTGGATCACAATGATAAATGTGATACTTTCCTTGGCAGGAATGTGTCCTCAGTAATGAGGCACAGTAAGGGTGGGATAACCTAACCTACTAAAGTGTTAAAAGTAAATTGAACATTGAGAGCAAAAAATAATCTCCTCCATTCTGCTGCAAAATCCCATCCTAAAGTGTGAATTTTCCCACTCGGGGGAAAAAAATATATAGGTGATGGCTTATAAAACACAAAAGAAGTAGCTACTTTTCTATTTTCTGTATTTACTTTTTTACTCCATTTTTGTTCTCTCCCCAACTACTGCTTTCCATGTCTTCCATTCTTCATGGATATAAGCTATCTCATAACCCATCAATAACCTGTTTATGGACACTAGCATTCAGGTACAAGTGTCTGCCGAAGAAAAGTATGCAGATGAAGGCAAACCTGTGGCATACAAGCCTGAGGGACAGGGAGCCTTTGATGAGCAGCCGGCAGAGGACGGAATAGAAGAGTGGCCAAAACTGCAGCACACAAATATACCAGCAAAGTCAAAGCCGGGGGTATCTAATTTTTAACATTGACAAGCCATACATAATTTAAATCAACCCTGGTATATGCAAAGTTTGTTTTAACAAACTAAAATATGTAAATGTATTAATCTTCTTCAAATTTGAAGTATAGCAGTTGAGACTGCTGTTTAACTAACGTGGAAAGACAGATTGTATTTGAGGACTCTTGGTTTAGTTCTATTCAGTCTGGACCTGCTCCAGGGGAAAAGGAGAAACAATCAACAGAACCCTCTGAGCTGAATGTGTGAAACGACAACTAATACTCCTCTATCAAAGTCTGGTTTTAGCCAATCAGGGTAACAAATGAAAATGTCTTAATCAATGGGATCTGACAAACAAATGTGAGCAGCAGCAGCGCTGCAATATTTATTTTGGTTCAGCTGCCGGTTCAGCACCTCTTGCTTTCTTGACATCTATATGTGGTGCCTTAAACTATATTACTGCAAAGTGATTGGCTGACTTGTTTTGCGTTAATCTCCAATGGTTAAAGTAGGAGCGGGACAAAATAGAATTCAGCTTGCAGGCATGGTTTGAATAGTTAATAGAGTTAGATGCACAGAATAATTCTCAAATAATCATGTTTCAATAAATCTCAAATGATTATTCTAAACTGCAAATATTTTCACATAATGTAATATGGTTATGAGTTCATTCTCAGTGCAACTGAAGGGGTTTCCTTTGAGACATCTTCACATGTGAGCTATGCTGCTAAACAGTTAGTTTACATCAAAGCCGTAAAAGTTATTGGTCAAATTGCAAATGCATTACATTATTAGAATAGAATTTTCTTAGATTTCATTGGTGTGTTTAAAAGCACAAGCAGAGAAACCACTGCTGTAACACATGCAAAAGCCCATATCAAAATTATGGCAATAACTGATGGGTAACATTATTACAGCAGCATCAACTGTGTAGGCAGCTGAGCTATGTATGTGCCAGGTACGTGGATTAAAGCACACCAAGGTTTTAAAAAAATAGGAAATGGAAAAGTTTAACATGTATGTCCTACTATTCCTCTGCTTAGATGTAATTTACTTGAGATGCTAATGGAAACTTTCTCTGGCTGCATGCAGAGATGCACAGACCTGCCCCTTCCTCTTCACTGTGCTCTGACAGCTGAAAAAAGGGCCACTTTTCTGTGACTGAAAAATAACCAGTTTGGGATATTTGGAAATATCAAATGTCACAAAAGAGGGATAGTCATTTTTGTTCACACTAGAGCAGGAATGTACAATTCAAGTCGTGCAACTTTTAGATGTGTCCTCTTTCCACCACACCTGAATGAAATTACATGCTCGGTATGAAGGTTCTCCAGAGTCCTGCAATCCTCTAATTTTTGGATTCAGGTGTGTCGGGGCAGGTACATATCTAAAAGTAACACCGGGCCTTGATGACTGGAGATGTTCATTCCTGCACTAGAAGAACACCTCACATCCCTTTTAGTAGAGTTGTTTATATCAGGTAACCTTTTTAAAGGGAGCTCACACAAAAAAAGTTGTGCCTCAAGCTCTACCTGAACACAAAGCTTTACTAATTTACCAGCAAATATCAGCATGGCCAACTCCAAGCCACGTTACTTTTTAAATGGCAGAGCAGTAAATGTGATACTATTCTGTGCAATAGTTAACACTGCAAAACCAAGTTTGGTGTTATTCTTTTCCTTTTCTTTGGATCAAGTATCTGAATTTAAATCAAAATAACACTGCAGAAATTTAACAGAGTTATACCTTTTACCAATAGATTTTTTTATACTGCTGTAGCAGGAGTACAATGATTGTTGATTATCTGCTTTCAATACAAAAGCTTTTAATTATACAGAAACTATTTTGATTTGATATTTTTGTGCAAACACTTTAAAAAAGTAGAGCTTTTACTTAATGTTACAGTTCTGGGTCAAAAAGCAATACTTGAGGCTTTACACAGCTTGAGTGTGAACTAATGCATTTCTTAAAGTGTTTTCCCAAGTAAATCTTTGTTATCAATCATTTCCTGAACCAAGAGATGCAAAATAACAGAGATCGAGTTGTTGTCAATGCTTTGTCTCAGTCACAGAACTGTAATAAAAGTACCACCACCAAATAACTATTGCATTACTCAGCAAGTAGGAATCTACCTGTGGATGCGGCGTCTCTGGGCTAGCAGAGAGATAATAGCTGTTAAACTTTCCAAGCACAGATCAGCATTCATTCATCATATTTTATCACAGCCCACTACACACTAAGAGATCAACATATGGCTCTAGGCCCCTTCTTCAATTCTAGAACAACAATCACAGCATATCGTCTGTATCAATATTTTAACGATCCCACAAGGCAGCCTTTTTAGGACCTGTTGAAATAATCATGAGGTGCTTGTTTGGTAATGCACTTTGCTTCAATGAATAAGTGGTGAAAAAAAAGGGGAAAAAAGCTGGAAACCAGCGAGACACAGGCAAGCCAACAGACAGCTCATTATGTATGCACAACAGCGAAACCAATCTTTGTTGAGCCTGTCCTCGATTGTTTTTAAAGGATACTTTGCTGAACGCAATCAAATTAGCAAGAACATCACTGATACGGGGTAATAACCCTAAATTGAATTTTTGCACAGGCTAAAGTGTCCCCTCTCTGCAGAATCAATTGCTGTGAAGAGAAAAGGAGGGCAGTGAGAGGGTATTCATAGTTAGTAGACCTTTAAAAAGTACACCAGAGATGAAGGGATGAGAGGGCTATTTTCACGCACCAGGGCCCTACAATAATGTCTGCCTGCTGACTACTAAACCAGATGTAATCTCTTCAATAATGCTAGATCATTTGAATTATCTCTCAGCTCCCTTCTTCTTGTGTAAGGCTTCCAATCCAACATTTGCATGAATACAACTGTCTTTTATTGTTTTTGGTACAATGAGTCTCATACAGCCTGCTTTGGCAGTCTCGTTTCTGTGCTAAGTGAACACACACTATGACAACAACAAGCAATTAGCCAGACAGCCTCCTGTTAGCTGGGCTACTGGCTGACAATGCTTTATGTTATGCTTGCTGACTTGAGCCAAGGATATCACTTTACTCAGCAACTGTTGTGGCTCAGTCGTTACTGTGACATAATGACATTTTGTCAATTTTGGTCACACAATTACCGAGATGTTCGATGAAAACTCACGTAAGGTTTTTGACGTCAAAAGGGGCCAAAGGTAAATAACCAAACTGAGTCAATCCCTCTTTTTGAAATTAGTTTAAAACAAAAACAACAACCCATCCCTTGTACGCTTCTGTGAAGTACTATGTAAGTACTTGACAGGTTTTTGGCTGTGAGAATCAATTCAAGTGAAAACCCAGTCTGTAAACTTACCTTGAACACAAGAAGCACTTGCTTGATTCCAAGCAGGTTAATATAAAGCTTAATCATATCAATCCTTTGTTTCTGGATATTATACCAATTGATTTTGAGAAGATCTCTTAAAAGTTCAATAGGCCTTTATACCCTAAAGAAAGAGATTATCTGTTGCTAACTGATCTCATCCTAAACCTGCAGAATGCTAAGAATTTATTTGGCTCAAGCTTTAAGTGTTTATAAGGACAGAGACTTGACTCTTCAGAAACTGAAGAAACTGAAGGGCCAAGTCTCAAACTGTTTTTATTTTTTAAATAATGTTTGTCATTTCTGTCAGCTTCTATGTATGCATTCTGATCTGTGTTTCGCAACAAGATGTCATTGGATTCATGATGACAATAAAGGTTCCTGTTCAGCTGGCCTTGGCTACTCTTTAAACTCTAACTTGTTTGCAGTGGCGGCCGGCCCATAGGGGGCGCTCGGGCGCCGCCCTCCCTAGAGATAGAGGGGAAAAGTCATAACATAATTTTTTTCTTAAAGTATTATCAATGTCAGTTTTACTTAATAGTATGTGGCTACGT
>JAUZNJ010007102.1:0-18249 GCA_034780135.1 Jordanella pulchra
GCACTGTCGGTCACTTTACACCTGTTTTGCACTATTCCCCCCCTAAAAAGGGGCCGGTACTGTTTACATTTCCTTTTCCTTCTAATATACTTATATATTTTTTTTGTTTATTTCACGGTAGCTGAATGGAAGTCCCAAAACTCTCATTGTATCCGTTATAGAATATGATGACAATAAAGGCTTTCTGATTCTGATCTTCTGTATCTGCCCGTCTTGCACCGGATCTGGAGAAGCCTCTGACTGAAGGCACTCTTTTGTTGTTTAAAAATCTTCTGAAGAGCATGCTCACTGTTGTCCATAATCCATGAATGACACTCAGGTTTGAATTAGTTGATTTGAAAATGACAATGTACGCCCTGGATTTCATGTAAGGGTATTGAAGCAAAGGTTTCGAATACAAACCCATTTATTAAACCTGAGAGTTTTATTTGCAAACCATTTAAAAAAAAAACTTGTATCCTTTTTCCATAAACTCATAACATCCTAATAAAATACATTCAAGGTTGGGATTGTAATGTAACAAAATACTACAGGCTTTGAGTGTCTGTTTGCAAACCATGATGCATGTTACAAAATTTTACTTACATTTTATGTCAACCGTTTTTAACTGATTGAAGGAGAAGGACTTTCCTGCAGTTGCAGACATCTTTCCTCCTTCGATGGCTGTTACTTTGACATACAGGTAAGACAGGAAACGCTCTGGAGACCCCCACACAAAGTGGCTGATGTCATACTGGAGATCGGTGGTGTCCTTTTCAAAAGACCTTCATTCAAAGCATGAAACACAACATGATTGTTAAATCCTGTATAAAAGATCAAAATGAGATGGAGAAAACACCTTTATGATATCAAAAAGCAGAATTGCATACTTACCCAGTATCTAAATCTCCAGTAACATTTACCCGGAAAATGGTTTCAGGTTGACGTTGGCTGTAATTCCAGCTAATAGTGGTATTTAGATTTTGGCAGCTCACAGTTACATTAAGTGGAGATTGAACTGCAAGAAACAAAATTAAAAAAAATACTTATAAAGCTGTGAAACAAACTAAAAAACAAAACAAAACAAAAGTGTGCTTCCTTGGAGTACAAGAGGAAGGATGTTCTAGTAATGAGCTTATTTGGTCAATGACACAAAACTTTCTGAAAATGTGTTGGAAAAAAAAAAAAATGAATCGATCTATAACTTGAACTGAACCAGTTAACTGAGACCCTGATTCCTGCCACTGAGAGAATTAAAAAAAAACTCTGCAAAAAATCATTTTGGTTTTTTTTTGGAAGTCTGAATGGGTTTTGTGAGACAAAGGCAGGAAGTAGAACAAATAAAACAGTTGGAGCACAACATTAAAAGAATGATACCTCAGTTAACAGTTTAACTTTAAAAGTCACAAATGGGTTTTTAACTTTGACTTAAAAGAAGCAGAGGAACTAAATGCTGCTTCTCCATGTTTGGTTCTGGTTCTGGGTGGGACTAGAAGACCTGGGTGGTTCTAGGAGGTTGAATTGACTAACAGAAGGATTGTAAAGTCTATTCTCTTCAGAACCGGGTTGTAAACTAGCAGGATTGTTAGTATCATTATGCTACCATTTTCTCTACTATTGGTTCCCTGAGAGGATCAATCAATGGGATACTTCAAACTATGATTAAGGCTCAAGTGTTCTGTTACGTCATGTTGCCGGTGCCTTATGATCCATCACCAAAACAGACAGAAATCTATATTAACATCTACCTTTGATAAATGGAAAGCATCCTGTAGCACCAGAGGACTTCAAAGTACTTTACACAACACTCAGTCATTCCCACATTCAACCACCGATGGCGAGCTACACTGTGGCCACAGCTCCCCTGGGTTCACTCACAGGTTCCCTCTGCCCACCATCACTAGGCAATCTGTTTGAAGGGTCATATCCAAGGACTCAAATACTGAGGTGGGTGGAGTTTTATTTTATCTAAACAAAAACAAAAAGAAGTTCACAGAACATTTCCTGTCCATATCATCCATCACTTCTTGTTCCAATCCCTCAACCAAAAAGTCCAACATCTTGATTTTAGACATAAAGGTCCTCAAAAACATCCCCCAAGAAGCTAGACCATTAAAAATAAAATTTATTAAGTAAATAAGAATAATCCACAGTCAATGTCTAGAATAGAACAGCCCCAAACATGAAGGCCAGTAAAAGTAGGACCTGGTATAAAATGGCAGCAGGTATTCCTGTAATCTTTATGGTGTTCAGACAACGTGTGAACAATATGTGCTAAAAGCAATAACTGAGTTATGAAACACTTTGAGGAACACCACAATCCACCCAGTTAATAACAGCCTTCAGGAGGAAGGTGACATTAGCTGCTTTACTCAGCTGCTCTGCAGGATTCCAGATTTGTTCTTCATCACCATCTGTCAAAAATACATTGGATTCTTAAAAGTTTTAAAAAAGCAAACAGGGTGTTTGTGTAGACAACAAATATTATTGCCTCTATCCAAGGTGGGACCAGTTTTGTTATAGCCTTTGTTCTCATTTAAAAACGTATGATCCCAGCGGCAGCTTCAGATTGGACTTACGGCACATTTATTTCACTGCACATCTTCTTCATGTTTTGCTCTGTACCAAGACTCAAAGACAACTAGTGTCTGTCACAAATATGCACCACAAACATAACAGAAGCCAAAACCATTTCTGTCCGGCTTCTTGGTTTCATCACTTGCTGAAAAATCAAACCACAGAGACCTTATTTGCTCCACAGACAGTAAATCTTGATTCCCACACATGAATCATTTTTTGTAGTTTTAATGGACATAAGGAAGAAGACAAACGATTTAAGATCTGAGGGAAGCAAAGATAAAGGCTAAGCATAATGTAGTTCTGATCTGGTGCAAAAGCAACAATAGTACTGCTTCCACTGTCCATCCCATAGGTGACAGCTTGAATACGTTCAGCCACGCAGCATGTTGACCAACATCTAAGCTATTGTTTGTGATTCTGCTGTATCCATGTGACAAGCATGTTTATTTATGCATTCATATGGTTACTATTCTTCTGTTTACACCTCAAAGGTGATGAATAGCTTAGAAACTCAGCAGAACTCAAAAAACTACAGCAACCATAGAGAACAAATGCAGGTGGGAAGAGACACTGCTGCCCAACGAGTCACACTGATTTCTTAGGCAAATCTCCCAGCAGCTTAAGTGGTGTGATGTGATCTGTAGCCCCACAAAGTTTGAACTACGAGGGTATCAGTATGCGACTCCAAACAAGACAGAAAAGCTTGATTTAATGCATATGAAGCAACAATAACGATACGGATGCTGTGTTAAATACCAACAGGTGTTCTTACTGTTGTGGAGTATTAGTCGGTCTTTTTCCTCTTAAATTTTCTTTTTTTTTTTTAAATAAGAGATCTTTGATGCAAAGGTTAAAAGCCTCAGATGTTAATTTACCACGTAAAAAACTAAAGTCCGCAAACTTGAGGAAAGGATAAGTCGTCATGGCAACATCTCCAATCACAAGTAGCCTGCATCTATGACCTCCATTTAAAGCTGAAACGATTAATAAATTAACATGATAATCGACAACTAATTTGATAATTAAATCATTATATCAAGTAATATAAAGATAATGAGCCTTTTTATTAATTTAATTTAGAAATGTTTATTCACTAAAACCATATCTTTAGATGAATAAAAATAATAATTGTTACAATAACCAACTACTAATATAATCCTTGGGTGTAGCCCTGCTTAATTTATTCACACTTAATTAACCCAAAAACAAAGAACAGTAAAGACTGGATTTTCATGAAGTCACTGGCAGAACTAAACAATGAGTCACAGAAAGAAAATGGTTTCACCCTATTATCACCCCAAACATGAAGATGAAAACTTAAATCCTTAAAACTTTTTAATTCATCTCAGAGGAACCCAGCAATGGCACCACATTTTAATAACAGCGTATAGAATGTGATGTTGTTTATTGGTAATACAAAATGAGGACAAACCCATGAAATGTGATTAAAATCACATCAGGTTACAACAAAATCTAATAATCAGAGGCGAATGTTTGTTTCGGATGTTGTTCTACTTGAATCAAGCAGCAATTTGTCATTTATTTAGCATCAAGCATGAGGGGGGGCAGTAAGAAACATCCCGGCCAAATCAAAGTGTAGGATCACAGTTAACGATTGGTGTCCAACAGGCTCTTTTCCACAACGTTAACAAATGTAACTTAACATTTGCACAGAAACCAAATCTCAGTTTTATTTTGAGGGCGTTTTCATCTACAAATATTTAACGTTTCGACCTTTGCTTTATAAACTGAAGTGTTTATAGCTTTATAGGCGATGAATGACGGGTAGATTTCCACAGACCAAACAGGCTGATAAGAAAGCTTGAAAAAAAACAACAACAGAAAAAACAGTGACAGGCAGAGCGGAGCCGGAAACAAACGCCAACAACAGGTTAGTCATATTCCAAGAAGTATTGCAACAAAACTTACTAACAAGGAAACGATAAGTTAAAAAAGGGGATTATACACAAACCTTCCACTTGTACCAACATGTAATCAGATACTGACCCACGACAAAAAGGATAAAGATGTTTTTATGATATAAAACAAAGTGTTTTTGGCAACATCTCACTAGTTTTCTTCCAATCCATCAGCTCTCACCTGCTTCCCTGTCTCAGCTGAAGGAGATATTGAGGCTGTCATTGTGTGGGGATAAGATAATCAACAGTTTTAGGTTTTCTCAACTAAAAACATTCGAATGCTGGCAATAAAAATGTAATCTAGTCTAATTTGAGCAGAGCCTCGTCTGTCAGATGCCTGCTGTGTTCCCTGCAAACAGCATTTCCCATGTCACTCTTTCAACAGAAACATCCCTTTTAATCCCGTCAGGTGCCCTCGCAGTTGATTGACACATACCACCAGATCACTGAGGTAAAAATAAAAATTACCCTTAGCAAAATTTCTGTTTAACAAAAACTTACCTAGATTTTTTTCCTGCTTACAAAAAAAACAGACACTTTCTGATCCAGCCCATAATAGAAAAGATGAGATGTCGTCCTTAAATACTTAACAGTTGCAGTAAATCAGAGGAAAAATCCAAATCTTGAAACAAAGCTAGCTTCACCGCTGGTACTAAATTGATCTGCATCTGTCCCACACTATTTCTAGCTCCAGATTAAACTGAGCTCTCTGAGGTGTTCAAAACTCAGAATATCGTGTTAGATTCTAATCCTGCTTTACAGTGAACCGCAGCTTTCTCACTGATCTGCTGTTTTTTCTCCCCTCCAATGATTTAGAGCTAATATCTGAGGCCAGAAAAAGAACAGCTGGATTTATATCAAGATCAACGGACTCACAGTAGGACCTTAATAAAGAAGCCCCAAGTCCTGATATGGGAGTACAGTGGCTGTATTCAAATGTATGCTACCAATTTTCTTTTTCTTAAGTAAAGGGAAAAGAAGGGGAAATCAGTATCTTACTCTTCCCTTTATTCTCTATATTCTTTTTAAGTCATATCGCATAAAACACAATAAAACACGCTTCTCTTTTTGGTTTTCATATGAAAAATTAAATTGCAAGTAATACTTTTGTAAGGTACTATATTTAAATATAACAAATGACTCCCCCCAAACATAAGTGCTTCTGTAGTCATAAAGAAACATGATGCCAACGATAAAGAGGGTTGTTTCTTTAAATACGACCCGAGGCCTCCAGAAGGAATCCTTTGATTCAGACAGAAATTTGCATTAAAGGAAGTGTTTGCAACTGGTTTGATCGATAAGAAGCACCTGTAGAAAAGACGCCGGGGGCGTCACACATGCGGCCTGTGTTACAGGCAGCTGCCAGAGTATTACACAATGTCTCGTACTACACAGTGCTTGACAGGACTTGCTTAGGCTTGGTGCTCATATCAGACAGACACCCCAATATGGAGATCGAACTGATGTCACCGTTGCCTCATTTTGGAACTATGAGGGCATCAATAGGGCTGAAAAATCTATGACAATACAGGCTTTTTATATCGGTCCATATAAATGATTGTTGATTAGCATTTAGATTACCCATTTGAAATAATTACAAGGGGAAAAAAACCCCAACAAAACTAGAAAAGGTTGGTGCAAAGCTGTCAAGTCTTCCAGTTTGACTGGGAAACTATTACTCTTCTGTCCCGCCCTCCTTCCATAATGGCAGTCTTTCTGTGCATCATATATATATATATATATATATATATATATATATATAAACATTACAAGTCAAAATCGGATCGCCACATTGCAGTTTGGGCGGTGATAGGCCTGAACTGTTTTATTTTAAAACTAGTCAGTCTTGCCATTGACCTAGCTTAGCTTAGCTTCTATGACAATACAGGCTTTTTATATCGGTCCATATAAATGATTGTTGCTAAGAGATTTTATACTATTCTGCCTAAATCCCCCAGGAATGCCCTGCAGTCCTGGATTAAAACTAAGTGAAAATATAGACTGTTGCAACTATTATGATACATGTTGTTTTTGTTTAATTGCCCAAGAACCAGCATCACAACATTATCACCTGCAGTAGAATCTAGTTCTAGTGCCAAGCGCTGACCCAACAATAGGCTGCATAAATGTTAAAAGGCATCAAAATTTTGGGGATGGAGTAAAAAAATAAAAGTGGCCAGAGCCTGGTTAGTGAAAGTCACTACAAGCCTGATCATGCATTTCTTTTTGTTGTTTTTTTAAAACACCAGTTTGACCACATTTCAACTGGTTTCCAAACCAAAATCAGTGGAAAAGTACAAGTAAATGTGAGGCTCTATTTAAATCGGTTTAGTAAGAATTCGAAGAAAAAGAAGAAAACTAATTGAGCCATCTTGTGTCAAACAGGTCAGGCCTGATGCCAGACATTTCAGGTCACGTGACAAAGCCTCACATGGTTGATCAGGTTAGGCTGCCTCATGAGTGAATACAAAGTTTCAAAGGTTTACGTGACACACAGTAAAAAAAAAACTAAGCCTGGAATGTATAACCTTTAAAACAAAAGGACACTTCCATTATTAGAAATAAAAATAAGGGTAGATCTATTCATTCCTACCACTTTAAAAAGCCGAATTAAATTATCAAAGAAATAAACATCTTAGTTTATCCAACTTATTGTTGCCTATTAGAAATAATATTCAGTTTTTTTATGTAGACATTTTTTTTATTAAAGATAATTTTTATGGCATTGTTTTGTCGTAATCTATTGGCGTATCTAATAACTAGAAAGTTATTTTTCGTAATAAACAAATGTTTATATTTTAATTTTAAAAACTGAATAAGAAACTTACCTGCGACAGAAGAAACTTCACAGATGATGAGAAGCAGGGCAGTGAACGCACCAACAAGCGGCATGGCTCAGGCCTTAAACAGCTCTAAATAAAAAATCAGCTTGGATTTCCTCCTCAGCGACCGGTTCCCGGACGAAAATGGATTAAACCTCTGCTTCCCCTCATTTAGTCAAAAAATAAACTAAACTGGACGTGATTTCACATCTCAGCTCTGTTTCCAACTCAGTTTCGTCACACACATCCAGTCAATGAGGTAAATCAGAGTTCTGAGGAATCCTCAGGCGTGCGTAGTAAAAACTCTGAACCCTCATTAACCTGCAACACCTTGATGCTACGTCATCGTGAATTAAAGATTTGCGCGCTACCGCCGTTTAGTGGTAGAAACCAGAATGTATGTCAAAAAAGATCAAATTTAAACGCTTAAACTAGAGCCTTCATGAGCAGAAGTGGGTGGAGTACAGCATAGAAAACAAGGATCCTTCCCAGAAGTATTTGAAAGGGATGAAGGGAAAATGTTTTGAATTTTTGAGATATGGTTTTGACTTTTTATGCAAAATACCAATATGTGTTCACAATAAAGGGTACAAATAATCCGTGTTACTATTTCAGAGACGCTGTGAGTTGATATCAAAGACACAGTTATCCTCCTTTTTAAGCTGCTGGCGTAACAATAAAACAAAAACATCAGGTGTGTCAAGAGTCTACAACAAAATCATTTGTCAATCTGAAAATTGTCCTTTGATTCTATCAAAGTAAAAATGCACATTTGGTAAAAAATGCCACTCAATTACTCAATTAATTATCCTAACATCTTATCTGCTATCTAAAATCATGTGATAAGATCAACTAAACATGACGCTATGTGCCAAAGACTAAAATAGAATAATACAAATGATTAACATAACTACAAAATAGAAAAATCAGGTAGAAGAAAAACTTTTACAAAAAAGGTATTAGGAATTGAAAGCTAGTCAAAACAATGCAAGGTATTTCTAATAACAATATCTACTGTTTACATACAGTATGTTAAATTGACCCCCACTGCAGCTAAAAAGTGGCTAGGTTTGTGAAAAATTATCAAATAATTTTTAACATTAACTTGAGATTTGCTTTTGCCTTTGCAGCTCGTTTAAGAGTCAGGAACACAAACTGTCTCTTTTTTTTCTTTTGCATACTGTAATATTCTATGGGTAGAGGATAAGATTAAACAGGGGGACCTCGAAATTCTCATGAAGAACAAAACCTGTAACTTTTTTTGATCAAAAAAAGATTATTTCCAAAAATCTTAATCTGACCTCATATTTCCTTGACTTGTTACAACTTTAAAGCTGGAGATTTCACAGGGTAGCAGGTAACAGACCCTTCTTTGATTTGTTTTTACCATTTTAAGTCTTTGATAGTGTCTGTAATCCTCAGCATCTTTCTGTTGGGAGATTCTCTGCAGAATTAAGAATTGCAGCAGTTGGATTATCCACCTAGCCTGAGGGATTACTGGAAAGGAAATGAGAATTAGGGATACAAACTGTAAACAGCAACAGATGTTGTTCTGAAAGGTGCAGGATAGTGTATGGATCACAACCAGATTCAGCTTCTATCATGTGTTTTTCTGAACTGAAGACAAATCCCGTTGACTTTAGATTCAATAGAAAAAAGCTAGACTGTGCAGTGTGTTTCCAAGCATACAATAGAATGTGAGCTAGAATGGAGTAGTGGCACTGAAAATGAAAGAATCTTGTCATGGTAAACCCTTAAGAGGTGTAAATTAGCAGTAAAGACATTAAATAACAGAGAACAACTAATATTTGATTCACGTTGCTCAGTGTACGCTCTGTCTTCTAACAGCCGTGTCTAACAGCAGATTCTTTGAACCGCGCCGCGCTATGAAGTAATGTACCAACGAATCTGGCCTTCAGAGGACGCAGCTGCCGGATTCGAAGAAAGGCAAAAGACCCAATCCTAAACCGGCCCCTAAACACTTTGGAGAGTTAGTGCTTTGGCGGAGAGTCCGCCTCATCAAGGGCCGTCCCAAACCGCCTAGTGGGTAGCCCGTTGACATTTGGATTTGGAAAAAAACTTCCAGTTGTGAAGGAATTGAAAATAGAGGAAAATAGTAACATGTTTGCAGAGAAAGTGCATCATGGCAGCTCTTAGAAACATAGAATAACTAGTAATTGCACTTATACAGAATATATCAGAGACTTTGTGACGAATGATGTGGTACAGATTCAACATAGATTGCAAAGGATCTTATTTTACTATTTAGTTTCCAGTTCCTTTTTAAATTACACATTTGCTGTTTTCCAGATATCACTCTGTACATAACAAACCATATAAGTTAATCTTTTTTTGAAAACCTTTCTTGTTGATCTTCAGAGCAACAATTGGCCCAACTTGGAGGCAGAAGAGGACAGAAGCATAGAGTTGATGCTGTACATTTGTCTTCTTGTATCCATCTTCCTCCTGGTTTTCCTGGTTGGTCTGATCCATTAGCATTGTTCCTGTCATAAACTTAGCCTGGCTAACAAAATGTATATCACTACATATATTTCTGAATATACTGTATAACAACATTACCTGTTCTCCAGTTGAAAAACTCCTACAATGGATGCAACTGTGTTTCTATTGAGAACAGGTTGGACTCTTTGTCCAGCCTCTATGAATGAAAGGCCATGATTTACCACATGATCAATCACAGCTTCCTGAATTTCATCTGTAACTTGAGTCCTTCCAGCTATACCTCCACCTCACAGTCTGACTCCTCTTCCTCAGACCCTCATCTGCCTCAGAGCATCAAAGCTTGCAAAGAAGATCGCACAACATGGCACCTTTTAAGGCCTGCAGACTGACTGCAAATTGGAAGGTTGTGTGAATCAGTGTCAAACAGATGCTTCAGTGATTTCATACTGATAAACAGGTTTCTAAGAGCTGGGAACATATGATTTCTGTTTGGCCACCACAGCGAAACCAATGGGGTTTGGACTGCTTGAATGACGTCTGCATTTACTGTTTTGAAAAAGGGTGTGGAAAATGTGTCAAACCAACGGGAATAGGTTGTTCATCTGCAGGAGGACTGAGAGGTTACCAGTTTCTTCAAACAGGTGAAAGCTATCAATCAGAACTGTAATCTGCTAAAACCATATTCATATGCTAACCAATGGTCTCACCCATCTATTTGTGTAATAAAAGATTGTGTTTTATTCATATTCACCCAAAGTCATTGTTGTCACCTTTCAAATTGGACTAGAAAGATTCTGAAGACAACAACACATGGCACATGCTTTAAGGTTTTATTTGATAAGATTTTTGAACAGAAGATTGATCATTCTACTTTGATTTAAAGATGAAAGAAGGCTTTTCAGCAATCAGAGAAGTAGTCATCAAGTTCACGGCAGTCTTCGTCAATGAGATGCTTCAGGCTGCAAACAGAAGTGATCTGTGTTACTCAGAGTCACCACATAATGTAATTTATTAAATGTCACGTTGTTGAAAAGAATAAAGTTTGAAAATCCAAAGAAATTAAAATATGATGAAGGATGTTTGTATAATAAACTTACACTTTAAAGAGCTTCTCTGGAGTTTTGATCATGAAGGGTTTTTTCCTGTTTAAGAAAAAAGAACATTTTCTCTTTTTAGACTAATTTGGATTTCATTTAAATAACTTGTAGAGCAATGGAAAAATATCTGCCGCACAATTTCTATTTTTATAAAAAACATTTTCTTCACATTTTGATGATTTAGATCAAAAACATAAAATTGGATCATGTTTTCCTGATTGATAAATAAAACAAATGATAATGTGATGATTTGATTCATTAAGGGAGAAAAGCTAGTTGAAGCAGTTGGTGCGCCAGTAAACAACAGATTGAGTGACTATACATTTACAAAATTCAAAGGATTGACTGACCTCCAAAAAAGGTGCCAACTCATTCAGGAGGTCAGACAAGAAACCAGAACAACATCTAAAGCATTAAAAGCTTAACTTCCCTCAATCTAAGTTACTGTTCGTGATTTTTTTGTTTAAAAAATTAAAAACAACAAGTGCATCTGCAGGAGAAGTACCAGAACCCCCCCTGACTAAAATGAACATAAAGGCCTTTTCACCAATTGCAAAATAAATAAATAAATAAATAAAACTAATGATCTCCAAGACTGGGAACACTAATCTATGGACCGACAAGACAAAAGTTGAATATTTTCAAGTTTCTTGTTGTGAAACTAACAATTTTAAACTTGAGGTCGAGGCGGTGGTACTAAGGCTGCTTTGGTTCTTCAGGATTTTGAGGACTTGTAGTAATTAATCAGACTAGAACTATTCTAAAGAATAAGTAATATAAACATATTTGCCCTGCATTTGAGCAGGTAAGTAAAATGATCTGCTCATGAAATGAGTTATTTGGCACCTGAATTAAGAGAATTATATCTTTGTCAATGTGGAGCTTTGTGGAGCTAATGTGGGAAGGCAGTTTGGTACAAAGAAAAGAATTAAAAAAAACATATAACTGCTAATTTTGCAGGTGGAGGAAATAATACCATTTAACAGAGTCAGGACTAGAACGAAACAGAAACTTAAAATAATCAGTATGAGTTCAGGATCTCCCTGCATATTATCTATTTCAGAAAGCCGGATAGACATTATCCTGAGTCAAGTTAATTCCTCGAGTTACTCTGTGAAACAACTCTAAGAACATTAATTAAAGCTGAGATTAGAAACCAGAAAAGTGTCATAATTTTTGTGGGAGCATGGAGATACTGGAGAGCAAATGCTCATTTCTCAAATAAATGCATTGTTAATATAGATTCATAGATTTTTGAGCATCACCATTTTCGCCAGAGTCAGTAAATGGTGACGAGTTCCTGGTATTGCACTTTGTTGTTCTGCTGAAGGGGAACTGTCAGGTATTTAAACTGTTATCATACAGCTCAGATACCTATCAGATCATTCACAGTGTTTCGGATGCAGACTGAGGTTAATGCATTCATGAGATACTGTTTCTGCTCAGACGTTGGATGGTTTTCATTTCAGGCAATCATGTTTTATAACAAAGCTTTGCAGGCAGAAAAGATCCCCAAAATTGAGTATCAAGATTGAGCATCATAGAGCAATTAAATTGGCCCACACACAAACTCACACAGTTTTTTTTTTTCTTGTTACAAATCCACAACATGAACAAAAGGAAAATTCTGCGGAACTACAGGCATCGGTAAACCAATATTTAAGCTGCTTTTACATTTTGAGGTTTCAAGCAATAACTGTTTAGTTTCCAGGTATAACCAAATCATTCACATTTACCGCTCCTCCACTAACTAAAGGATATTGGTTTATTTTTTTGTCTTTTAGTCTCCTTTTTATTAAAACACATTTCCATGTTTCTAGTGAATACATCTTGTTCATCAAGGGATAAAAAGAATATCAATCTGCTTTGTTTAATATAAACACATGAACCAAGGCGTACCTCAAACAGATTTAAATTGGAAAGCAACCGGACTCTCGCTCAGTTTTTTTAAGACATTTCAACATGTCTTCAAAACATATATGTGAAGGTTCTCTCAGTCATCCAGGTCATAGTCAAGCTTGGAAAGTTCAGTTTAGGCAACTGGACGAGAAGTTTTCTAGAGGACATTTCCGCAGCGGTTGTTACACCTACAGTATGTTAATCTCAATGCTCCCCGGCGCCAATTAGAACTGAAGAAGCCTCTTGGATGACCGGTTAGACGCAAAAGATTAAGAATCAATAACCTAAACAGTTACTAATTGCTGATGTAGCTAGTTATTTAACTCAAATAGTATTTTACCAAATAATGTTAATGTCTTGGATTTGCATTGTTTAATTGTAGCTTAGTTAGAGTCCACTCGTTCATCTAAAAACAGCTCTGAGGCATGGTTTTAACACTGCACAAATTAAAACATAAGTGAATACTTCTTTCTTAAAATAAGTGTATTTTCCTATGATTTCAGCAAGTAGTTAAAACTATTAGCCATGAGACTGAGATACGTTTGTCAGGAAATGGAGGCTGTTTTTGTTTTGCTATTCTTCAGGTTATCCACCAGAGGGCATCCTGAGGCTGATTGCTTCTCATCTCTTGCTTCCAGAGCAGCACAAAGAGGAGTAGTTGACCATTTACAACACGCCTAAGTGTTATCAAGCCACCCAGTCTAAGATTACAACAGTTCAAATCTCAGTCTAACAAGCACTAGTTTTACCTGTGACTCCTCTTCCTACTGATTCTCCTGTGTGTTTGCTCACAAGGCAATGGTATGTGGATCACATATATTAAATAAAACTATGAACATTTTATAAAAAGAAAACAAAAACAAAAAAAAAACTCTATTTTATTTAAAATGACCAATTTCAAAGGCAAATATATATAGATCATTGTATTTACTTGCTGAAATTAAGGCCAATTACACCTGTTTTAAGAACGTTTTTTATTTAGTTTTAGATCCTTTTTAGCAGTGAAACCCTCCCCTCCTAATTTGATTAAAAACTTTCCTGTGGTGCATAGAAGAGTTGTTTTGTTTTTTGTTTTTATTTTACAGAGTAGGTGATCAGAGCCAGAAGTTGGGTTAGGGATTTTAATTAATTTTTAATGAAAGTAATTTCCCTCTGGGATTATTAAAGAATTTCTGATTCTGATTTTTATGTACAAACTGGTGTGGATAACCTGTTTTCCACTAAATGAAAAAATCTGCATTTTGTTTGTAACTTTACACACAGAAAAAATATGCAAATAGAACAAACATAGAATAATAATAATAACTTACATCATCATAGTGAAGAGCTTTCCCACGCAGTTGATGTCATCAGATACATCATCATCAATTAGTTCTGATAAAAAAAACAAAAAACATAACAGTATTTTCAGACTATGACAGAAACATATTGGTTTCAAATTTTAAAACAAAGAAACTGTAGAAATAAAAATTATGGTAACACTTCCATTTTCAGGAAAATGATACATGTGACACCAAAATAAAGAAAAACAACTTGAAACAGTACTTACTGTCGCAACCGAGTGCACACATGTTGGGGTTTGAGTTGCTGTCGCTGCTGCAAATCAGACCCTCAGGCAGCTGGAAAAGGCCGTAGAGAGTCACTTCATCGTCCCCAAAGATTTCTGCTGCTTTTTGATGATTGATACTCTTTTCAGTCAAAGCGCTGGTGTTGAAGCCCGAACGCTGCTCCACATGACAGACCACTGAAAAGTGGAAATGAAAAGTTCTGACATAAACCAACTATCATTAGGAGCACAATACGCCACTCTTTGCTCTGCTCAACAAGGCTCAGTGGAAATTAATTCATTAATAGTCTTGCATAATGGGGTCACTGAGTTGATATCCAGGCGGACCAATTTCCTAAAATTTCAGCTCAGTTTGAGCAGAGGCAGAGGTGGGTAAAGTACCCAAACGTCTTACTGAACTGTGAGTAATACAACTTCAACATCTTTAACTGAAGTAAAAAAGTAAAAGTAGCCTTACAAAAAATGCTTAAGATTAAAAACTGTTTGGTAAAAAAAACAACTTAAGAACTGAAATTGTCTGGCAGAAAGTACTGTGCATATTTCGGTGTTTTATAGACTAAAATATAAGGAATAAAAATGAAGCACTTGATTTAGACTGAACAAACACTTTTCCAAATCCAAATTTCTCAACATAAACCTCATCTCCAAATAGCTCAAGTTACTCATAGTGGGTTGAGTGGCAAGAAATCTTATTCAAGTTTAGCGATACTGAATCAGATTACAGTATAACTCAAGTAAAACTAAAAAGTATAGCAGGGTGTAAATACTTTTAAAAATACTTTTTTTTCTAAAGTTACTGCAGTAAATAAGCAAATCTAACTTCTGTGAGGAAGTTCATAGCCTTAAAGAGTTTCTGTCTCTAGTTCCAGTCCTTTCACTCCGATCTGATCAGACTTTCTTTACGATGGAAACTCTGGCTTTTTTAGAGAAACCATTCGCATCTATTTCTCATTGCTCTTCATTTAGTAATAATTAAAAACTTTAAAAAACAATCAAGCCACTATTATAGGTTTGTGAAATTATTGTTCCAATCTTATCCAGTTCCAATCACAACATTTTAAAAGTATATATTTTTTTAGCTGAGAGATAATGATTTTTTAACATTATAAAGGAAACAGCAAATATTTGTGTAGCTTGTTTCTTGCCTAAAGGAACATTGGGTACCAACCCTTGGCGAGGAAGGGGTCCTCTTCCATTCCTGTACCCTTTAGGATTGGAAGGGATTGGAACTTCTCCTTCAGTTGATCCCTCAGTTGACATTTGGAAACTATGCGAGCTCCAGCCAGATTGCAGCCCAGCACAGCAAAAGCGAAAAGCACGAGTACCTTCATCTTGTTTCTAAGAGTCTTCTTTCTCTCTGACTCTGTGTTACATGCTGCTTATATGGGTTGTACGCATCATTCACAGCAAAGAATCATTGGACATCTTTTGTCCACCTGAATAAAGGCCACTCCCTAAGCTCTGAATGCTGGTGTAAAATTTCACTGCTAATATGTGCTTTAGATCACTAAGAGACTTGAGGAGAAAAATGATACATCCAACAGATACTACCTTTCTCATTTATAGGCCACATCTGATCCAGCTGGTAAACCTGGTTAGACACGGCAAATTTTCCCTTACGTCTTCATTAGGAATCTTTACTTTCCATGATTATAGAGGTAGCATACTGAATGAAAGAAAACAGAACAGCACAGCTATCAGGTTAAAACACCCTGCAGTGGAGGAACAAAAGTATAAACAACAAAAGAGAATACTGTATTCCTGATCACACTATGCTCCAGGCACCTGAAAGAAAATATACTATTCTGCTGAACTGGTGAAGGTTTTGTTGCATAGAAGCTGTGACTGAGATATAATGAGTAACAGTATTTTTGTGCTACAAAATACAAACCAGCAGGCAATTGTCACATCTTAAATCAGCTGAACTGCACAGTAATCGATCTGAGCATGTTGCCTCGTGATGCTGTATGTGTTTGTGTCTTTCCTGCAAGTTGTGTTCGACAAAAACTTTTATTTCAGTGTCATCTGTTGTTTAAAGAGAAACCTCAGTGGTATTTGCTGCACTGAGGGCTAACCAGAAGTCTGGGTGAACCAAGCAGTGTTCATCACTTTCTAAAATCTAGGACTACTGCTAGAGGGTTACAGGATCATCTTGCTTTTCTGGGTAAATATTAAGCTCAGGTTACGGTATGTGAGGAAGTGAAATATGGAGTCATTGCAGCTTAGTGTCTGACATTAGACAATACCACAATGTCACTTGCCAAACGTCTTTGACAGTTTTACAAAGCCAGAAAACTAAAGAGGGAAATGATTGGACCCCACATCTCTAAAAGGTCTGGAGTGGTGGTGTAATCAGTGGATGATGGGCTGAGTACACACCAGAGGGGTTACAACTCCGTCACAGGGCAACACAAGATAGCACTCCTCAGGGTAATAGCTCCCTATTTGATGACTCTGGGAGGAAACCAGAGTACCCAGAGAGAGTCATTGGATGCGGAGGGAGAACATGTAAGGAGCTACTTGCCACAAGGCAACAGTGCCACCAATATTTAGCCCTAAATTAAACACATCTATAAAAATGCACTTATATGGTTTGGTCTATCCCATAAAGTCCCTATAAACTAAAATAAAAGACATTTTTTAAAGTATGTTTAGGAGGTTCTGCACACAGTTCACAGATTTTACCAAAAACATTATTAAAATCTTAGGCCTCGGGCGTGCAGGTGGCGCAGTGGTTAGTGCACATGACCCATGTACAGAGGCCTTAGTCCTCGACGCGGGTGACCCAGGTTCAAATCCAGCTTGTGGTCCTTTCCCGCATGTCTCCCCCCCTCTCTCATACCCACTTTCCTGTCAGCCTACTGTCAGAAAAACGAGCCACTAGTGCCGTAAAAAGCTCAAAAAAAGAGAGAAAAATCTAAGGCCTCACATTTGGAAAAAAGGGTTTTTATTTGTTGGTACTGCCTCAGTTCACAGACTTTAAAGGTGTCTTTACAATAGATAGTGTGCCACCATTGTTCCAAGTGTATTTAGTTCCTAGGAGGCCAACGCCTTAAATTTCCCAAGGCTATTACCCAACACCCTGACTCTTTCACTAAGGGGAACAGTTTGTGTCAGGGCTCGACGAAATGCTAACTCATCTGAACAACTGCTATGTAAGCTAACAGTTTTTGCACTGGTGATCCCAGAATATGAAAATAATCTTTCTTAAAGAATGCTCCTTGGATTTTCCCTATTGTTTTCTCCTTTGGTTTGTCTCGCTTTGTTGACTGTCATTCCAACATGCTCTACACCAGTAGGCAATAAACATTACTTACTTAAAGTCAATAGAGCTAACACACACTCTGCCACTGTCATAACCTCTACATAAGAGTCGAGTATAGTTGACTTTCTATGCAAAAATCTGACTGTGTGGATTTGAGAACATACACAAGCCACTCAATCGTGTGCCTATATCATCTTTTATAAAATAAATATGGGGAGTGTGTCTTAAACTTGATTCAAAAGAATTTATAGGCTATAATTCAAAACATGCATGCATGCACACAAACTTGAAATGCACCTAAATTCATGTTTTCTTATTTGATAGTAAAGAATGATCAAGAGCCAGACAGCCTGCTCTTTTGAAAAAGTTCATCTTTCCATGTGATTGTAAAGCATTAAATAACAATTGAGTGTGTTCATGTAAGAACACTCTGAGCACAGCTATTATGTTAAACCCGAAAGAAAAAGACAGAACAAAAGTAACAGCAACAAAGAAGCAGGATGAAAAGAAAAGGAGCCATTTTAGTAGAAACAGTGGTGTTTTTATTCCTTTAATCACAGGTTGGGAAAATTAGACCTGAGTTCATAGAAGGTATGAGAGTGGATGAAGGAAACTGATTGACATGGGAAAAAATAAAGTTGCAAACTGTGCCTGAAAC
>JAUZNJ010007113.1:0-18248 GCA_034780135.1 Jordanella pulchra
ATAAACTGTTGAACTTTTCCCTGTAGTCCGTGTGGTGTTCTGCATGTGGGTTAGAGCTCTTAAACCCACCATGACATAAAGAGAGAGAGCACAGTACCTGCTTTGGTTACTAAGATAATGTAGACTACTTTGGTAACACAGTTGTTTGGTAAGAAACGAGGAGTGAGCCCCGAGGACATCAAGGTAATATTCTTAGTTTAAACGTGAGCAGAAATTCTGCTCTGTTCAGGCATTGAGGTTGTTGGTTACTTTAGCCTAAGATTTCTTTATCACAACTATCATCAAACATAAGAAAACAGCCCTTTATAAACTCTTGTGTCTGTTTTGTTTTCCTACATCGCAAATAAATCCTGTCATAATGATATAAAGTTACAGATTTCGTTTCTGCTACTTTGGGTGGTTATTTCTGTTTTAGGGTTAGGGCCAGAGTTCAATGTTGACATCCCCATCAATAAAAATAGAATACATTAAAACCAGAGAACTTACCAGCATGTTTATTTTTGCCCAGAATGTGGCTGCCTCTGGAAAATGTTTGCATCAATTAAATGGAAACCTCTCCATGGACTGTTGTTTTCCTCTCTGTCAGTGTGGTTTTAGTAACTTTTATATCACTATTGCAGCATGTTCATGTGTTTCCCTGATAGTGTTGTTAATTTTTCTCTGTTGTTTTGCCTATCACACAGCTGGGCCTTTTTTGTTTGACTACGAAGTAGCCAAATACTTTGCCCCTTGGAACCATGAGATTTACAAGAAGCGGCTGCCATATATGCTGGTACTTCCCTTTTTTCCTGGCTTGTGGTTGCAGACTACAGTAATCTGGACCAAACATATCTATGCGTGTTGAGGCAATAAGTTATATTTAAGGTCCAGAGATACTTTTGTACATTTCAGATTGGTCATGCTTTGAATTGGGAAACGGAAAGACAAAACAAATAGACAGCTGTTATCAATTATGGTTTTATTAGGCACCAAGAGCCCATAATTACTGGATCAGAGATGTGTAACTGCAAACAGCTTTGGATTGCTACTCTTCAAGTTTTGAGATTTAGAGGGAGAGTGCTTGGTCAGGCCAGAACACATTATAGTAGATAAAGCCCATGTTGTGTCAACTGGCTGAAAATATGCAGAAAAGTTTCTTAAGACCCGTTCATAAACAAATCTTAGCCCAAGCATCAAACTCTTTTTTCACCCAAAAATGTAGTTTAAATAGGGATCCCACATTACCACTTTCCTCTGCTAGAACTGATCTCTTCAGCTTATTTTGCTATCAATGTTATGTGGGTTGAGGGACTTAAAAAAAAGTTTTAGCAAAATGCTTTTACACCCATTCGCAAAAACTCAAAGTTTCCCAAAATGTATTAATTAATACAGTCCAGATACAAATATTTTTTTTACATAGTTTTTTTTTTTGGTCTTTTACCAGCTTAAACAACTCAGTTCGGTAACATCAGATACACAACATGTAAAAAAATGAAATGCATTACAGAGGCAAATGTAGAGAAAACTACACCAAGCTTTTTTTTGATTTTCTAATTGTGGAAGACTATACTTATGGCTCAATATTTTCCAGCTAGTAAAAATAAAATAAGTGGATTCGGAGTATTTTATCACATTTCTTACAAGTGACTCAAGGGCCATATTCAGTTTAATTGGATGTGCATTATTCATACGAATAATGTAGACCAGAATGTAAAAAAGCCTTGCAGAGATTAAAAGAAGATGTGAAGAAATGTTTGTTATGTACTTCATCTTCTTGAAATATATATTTTTTGTTCCTATTTGTTTCTGTTTGTGTGTGTAGCTGTCTATAAAATGGATCCAGATATTATTTATTTATTTTTTTAATCACATGATAAAAGGAAAAAAAGGGACATTTTAATATTTAAATCCAATGTATCTTTTAAGTAATACATCTAAATGTCAAACCCATCATTACTCCATTGATCACGTTATCTAGTAAGATAATTGATGGTCAAAGCAGATAGAGTTGTCAAATTCTATGCTTAATGCCATTAAGCAATTCTTTTTTCTCCTTCTTTAAGATCACATGTGGGGTTTCTCAGTGTCTACTCTTAGGCTACTTTTATTTCATCTACATGCTCCACCTTGCTCATAGTATTATGTTTTACAATTGCTCTTGTGACAAACATGCAGATAAAATGAAACTCTTTGATACCTCTTGACCAAGAATGTCTGAAATAAATGAGTGGAAGGCTCTGGATTCATTCAGCTTCATGATTGACCTAACCTTCTCTAGGACCCCTGGCTTCCATGGCCCAAACTGTCCCCCTGGATCAGCTCACAGAGACTTGGTGTGTACATTCTGATTCAGTTTAGCTACAAAGAGCTGCTGGAAGCATATGTTGTATGTGACACATGATTGGACTGACATGTGTGTGGCATGTGGTTTTTGTTTTTAAACTTCAGCCCCTAGCCCTCTCACAGAAACATAAACACACACTTCTTTCCCTAATCCACCTTAAAATATCCACCATCTAAACCACAAATTCCTTCTAACATTATAACAGTATTCCTAAACTATAACTGTACATGTTCTCCCACTTACCACAGAGCCATATTCATGCTACTAGATCTCCATTAAAATAAATCTATTTCTCTGGAGGAACACAGTTTCCCAGCCCCCAGCGATACCATGGCAACAACTCTATCAGTAGTTCTTAATATGTATTAGATCTGATAGCCTCAAAGTGCTGGTCTTAGTCTAATTAAACCAAATGTGTTTATATGTTGTGCACTGCTGATTATACTGTCAGTGTACAGGACAAGAGCTAATACATTATGTGGCACAACTAATTATAGGAGTACTAAAGTTAGGTTGCTGTGATTGGCTGGACCTTCATTGTTTCTATAAAATCCTCAACCACATATAAATGCCTGCATACAGCAGAGAGATTGTGAACCTTTGTTTGACATACATATTGTGGTATTTGCATGAAGTACTTTTCTTCAGTGCAGCTGCATCTACCAGCTGCATATGTGGCATGACAGCTAAACAGAGGCCTTACAGGAATATGTACTTATGTGACATACAACTCCGGCTTGACTAGTTTTCTGCAGAATCTCTTGCCTCAGTGTTGCTACTTGAATAAGTAGATCTGAAAAGGTTAAATTATTTGCAAATACATTAACGTTGGGACAGTCTAATTTAATAGTTACATTTAAAAAATAAGTTTGCAGAAAAAAAAGAGAAGCGTGTTGTTATGTATTAATGTACTGGTAATTAAATAATACAATAGGGCTGGATTACTCCATATATTCCTTGTGGTCCAGTGTCTTGCACATTATAGACATGTCTCTTTTTCCCCAACTAATCAAATGGTTGAATTACCTCCTCAGCATAAAGGGCTTGATCCAAGAAATTAAAATTTTAGCTTCTACCACATGTTCTTAGCTTCTATCCTTTTGACCTTCTGTTGTGTCAACAGTAAGAATACAAACCAGGCTGGATAAGGAACTTCAGACTGCTATGGTGAAAAAAATTCTTCAGCCACACAGGCGTCTTTATGTGATAAAACGCACATGAATGACAATGGTCAAATTGGGAAAACAGCCCAAACCAAAAAAACCCCACAAAAATCAATACACAAATTTAGTTAATAGCTGAAGCTCTCCATTAATAAATCATATGACACTGGCCCACACTGAAAACAGTGCAGTTTATGTGTAATTGCATTGCGGGCAACACAAGGAGCCCAAATCATCAAAACCTGTATGTACACTCACATCGGCGACGGTGCTGCGCAGATTTGGTTACTTAGGCTAACCTCGTCTATAAAGTCTTTCATCCAGAAGGAAATTTAGCCAAACGCTGCAGTTGTCTCTGCATCAAGCCCTTGAATTTAATCTGATAAACATGAAAAGCCCGGTGCCAAACAGAAATATTTTTTAGGTAATTTTCAGAATAAAATCAACCCATCAATTTACACTAATTAGACTAGTTAACACAAAAAGACAAAACAAAAACAGAGGGACTGTCAGATGATAAAAGAGATATTTATGTGCACTGAAAACAAGTTTTGACCTTCAACTTCTGGAGAGAGCATGCAGCTGTGCAGAGCAGCTGCACTGTGTTCATTGTGAGCCCAGCGTAAAGTTGTATACATTATTACTTTTCTAAATAAGTACTTTTTTTAAACTTCATGAGGTAGGCTACGCCTATGTGTCTTGTTATGGTCCTTATGCTAAATAATTTGGTATTAGGAAGCATAATGCTTTTTGCTTCTAGCTCCTTCCTTACTGCCAGCGCTATCTTGATTTCACTATGAAGACCTCTGATGCACTTCCACTGTGGTCTAAGTATCCTTGCCAATAAAAGGTATTCAGGTTGAGCCATTTCTCCAGAGTCCTGCTAATGAACTGATTATAAGATTTAGGTGTGATGAAGCACATTCATAATACATTTAAAAGGTGCAGGACACTGAAACTCCACTACTGGAATTGAAGAACACTGATATAAGGTTTTGAAAAAAAATTTGTAAGACTGAATAAAATTAAAATGATAAGAGACATATACTTTCTTACACCCAAACTTGATTTAGCATTTTTTTAAATAGTAATTTATATTTTCTTAATTATGATGTTTTTATAGTATGAGCTAATAAAAAAAATGTATATTTTTTTAGCTGTTGCATTGCAGCAAGAAGGTTCTGTATATGAACTTAGGATCAGGCCTTCCTGCCTGGAGTTTGTGTTTTTCCCTTGCATGCAGGTTGTCCCTAACTAACCAGATTCCTGAAACAGTCCAAAAATGTCCTTAAATGAATGACAAAACCAGCTCAGTAGAACGCTTTTTAAATTTACCATGGAACCTAATAGAAATTAAACTGACTATTTAAACGGCAAAAAAGCTAACAAAAATGAAGTTTCTACTAACATAATGCTTTAGATTGAACTGTCTTATTGTTGTAGGGAAACTAAATGTAGATGGACTTACAGAGGGTGTATTTTTTGATCTGGGAAAAAATGAGATGTAATCTGACTAATATAATAAAGTAAAATAATATTGATAATCAGACTGGCGACCTGTCCTTGGTATACCTTTACTGTGGCTGAATGATCATTGGGCCTCTCCAGCCCATCCACAACCCTGCAAGACAAGTATGTATTGGCAAATAATAGACAGAAATTTAACAGTTGTTTAAGAATCGAAATACTGATGTCTTTACACTTGAAATAACAATACTAATTTCTTCTGAAATCCTCCTCCTCACACAATAGATCACCATAAAAAAATCATCTTTTTGACCTTATGTCAAAACAGTAGAGTTTGCTGCTACTATTTTTGTTCTAAGTGGTCAATGTGTAATGCACTGATTCATGTGTTTGGACAACCAAGCATATCAATATTAATCTTTTCTTTGGATTCTTGAATTAATTGTTAATCTTTTACTCCCTTTTATGCCTCTTAAAATTGTGAGGCTTTGAATAAGAAAGAGAGCTTAATTATTATAAGTTACAGACTTAAACCCAAATGACAAAAGGACAAATCTGTAGAAAATCTTTATATGCCTAATAATTGTTACATTTGATAACATTATTTTGTTTGATCTGTTGGCAGATAAAAAATATATCTCGGATTCATTTACATATAAACCTTTATGCATTTCTGTTCTTAAGTTTTTAAAAAACAAATTAGATCCACCAAAATAAATGTAAACCTAATTTTACACAGAAAACATAACTGAATCTTCCACAACAAATACATGGGAGTCAACCTGCAGTTGGGTTTTTTAAGAGTCCGACTGTCCTCTTAGCCTTGTAAAGTACAAAGTATGTGACTCTTGCAAGGTAACCATCTTTCTTGTCTGTCTATCTGATTCACTTGTAAAACATAGCTATTCTTTACAGGCTTGTTACTGTCTCAGTGTTACTCTTTTATTTATTAGCCTGTCCACCGTCAATGGATATGTTTCTGTCTGTGAAGCTCTTGAAGTGAGTCTGGCTCCTGTGTTACTCCCTTCTATGGGGGTTTGACAGGAATGCTAATGCTATCAGACAATCAGTCTTCTGCCTCTGGGTGGACAAGGCCTGTGTGTGCTTGTGTGTGTGTATATATACATGCGTGCTTAGATCCATTAAAGCAGAAATGTGATATGGAGGCTCTGACAGGTTGCCTTTCACAGTTTTGTCTGTGACTGCTTAAAAAAAAGAGTAGAGCAGGTGATCTTTCTGACCAAGAGAATTTGTATAATGTTTACCCATGTATGTTTAAACTTCTCCACAAAGTGAGCTGTCTGCATATTACATTTTAGTTACACACATCTAGAGACACATAGTGACATGGTGCATCTTGGACCACTGAGCTTCTGTGCACTGAACTCTGAGATAAATGATGAAAGCAAGTTAATCTTCAATGGCATGCCATCACAGCTCATTTCCATAGCAAGCTTTCCCGTTGTACTAGAATCAAATCTGAGCTGGCACAGAGCAGTTGTTTCCATTTGATATGCCCCTCTGCCCATTGCACCACAACCGCTGGCCTGCTATAAGGATATCCTTTTTGATGGCCAGTAAATATCCTGCAGCAATTCTACGCTCTCCTCCTCTGACGGTGTGTGTGGAACCAACCCTACTTCTGCAGCTGAGTTCATCTCAGTTTGGTCAGGGAGGTTCAGGAAGAAGAGGGGGTGGGGGTAGATAGAAAAGAGAAGAGATTTTTGTGCGCTCTCTGTTCTCTGTGATAATGAATGCTTTGTCAGGGAGAATCCATCAACGGTCACTGCGGGGGGAGGAAATGTCAGGGAAAGTTATGGTTTGTTGGCTTTTAACCCACGTGGCCCAGCCCTGCAAAGTAATTGAAGTACAGAAAATGTCATGTTGTTGCACTTCATCTATTTGTTTTGCTGTCTTTCAGGATAAATAGAAATAAGGCCGCAGCAACAGCACCAACAACAAACTAAGTGTCAGTTGCTATCTGCAAAGTGTGGGTGGGAGGTTGATGCACCAAGAATTGCACCACAATACTCAATATTGCAAAATAATGAAAAAAAAACAAAACAAAACAGGAACTCAGATGATTCTTTGTTTTATGGTCTTGCGACTTTGTCAGAAATAGATTCTTCCCCTGTCATCTTGACATTTAGAAACTTGAGATTGGATGATGAGAGCACAGTTGAAAGCAGATGGTAATATGTGTGACATAGACAAAAAAAACTAAGGTAATTCAGAATGAGTGAAAGGCAGAAATCTGTGAGGCTATGTGCACCCCTCTCCCACCTTTTCCCAATGAATAATGTTAGAACAGAACATTTTACTTTCTGGAAGACAGAAAATTATGATGTCCTCTCTGGATTTAAGAAACAGATCTTTTATCAACATTTTCTTTAAAAAAAGCCAGACATTACCTAGGTGAAAATTTATGTAAGATATATATCAGAGTGTAATAGAAAACAAAAATCCCCATTTAACCTTCGGGCAGTGTTTGTACTCTGGCTAGTCAGCAGGTGTTCATGGTCAGTGGACCCAATTAATTTATTGCTAGCAATTAGACACAAGCATTGAAATACAAAGCAGATGTTGCCTTCACTACAGTCACGTTGATTTAAACGGCACAAAGAGACCATATTTACTTTTTCAGACTTACATTTCAAAACCATGGTCCTTAAATTAAGAGATGTCCCTCTTGAAATTATCTGAGAATCTATTGCTTCAAAACTAAATGCCTTGAACAGTTTTGTGGAAATCTTGTTGTCATCTTGATGAACAACTTAATTGGAAAATTTTATGTTTGCAACGCCCCAAACACAAACACACAAAACAAATGTATTGGTTCCCCTCCAGACCTCCGAATGAGACAGTATGTCAAAGTAAACACAGGAAAGTGTTTCAGTCTTAAACACATTTTTCAACTTTGTCCAGCAATGGTACATTTCAGCCACTGATTTTATAGGTTCTGCTACTTCCAAAGTTTGGAGAAGTCTGTAATTTTCATCATTTTACTTTGTTTAAAAGTCATTATAAGGGTATTTATGCATCAACTGATAAAAAGAAAAGGAAAACATTTTCTTATTTTATTGAAATTTTAATTTTAAATTTTCAATAATGGGAGTTTTTTTCTAAGAACATCATACAATAATAAGCTATTTAAACATGCTTGTTGTTCAAGACTTTTTTTAAAGCACTGCTGAAAATTAAATGTATATATTTAAAACCATGTAGTACTTTTTTAATGTACAGATAAATCTCTATGCAAGTTGTGCAGCTGGTGAGAGGAGTCAAACGCAGACTCCCCATGGCAAAGACTACTGGTGTATGATGACATAGCTGCTGCTATAATCTTGTGACATTCACAGCTGGGTTTCGACTTTAGCTCAATTTTCTCTGTAACTGATTGATGTTTACATTCAGCTTGACTTCATTTCTGGTGAGTAATTAAGTTAAGTGCAGTAAGCTATTAGGGCAATAGAGGTCTATTTGTTACAGAAAGACATTTGCATCCTGTAAGGCGGCAAGTTCCCTTGAAGGAGTCCTACAGGCATACAGGGGTCCCCGAGCAAGATCCTGAAACTTCACAATGGCAGCCCACTACCCCCTAACTGTGTGAGTTAAATGCAAATGTTGCATTTTGTTCTAATGTATAAAGTAGATTATTATAATAATCATTACATAATTTTGTTTGAAAAGGCTGGTGTAAAGCTTTTGTGCAGTCCATTCTAGCTTCCCAATTATTTGTACCTGAATGAGAATTTTTTTAAATTCAAAAATAGCAGACTTCAGTGATTAGTTCGTTTTGCCTCTGAGTATTAAAGTTGTGTGATGGAATATAAAGTTAGACACTAATAAGTTTGGCAAATATATACTCCTCATATGTGCAGGATTCAAAATTATGTTGTATTAATTTTGTAACAATGTGAACGTGACTTCATTTGTTGAACATTTCCAGTATTAATACACCTACAATAATACCCATACCATAAGCACGTGGAGTAATGAATACATAATCAGTTTACAGAGAGCAATAGCCCTAATTTCAAAGTCAAAGCTTTGTTTGGACAGCCATGATTTTCAGCTATATATTACATTGAGGTTAAGACAAAGCAAAACTCAAAAAATCAAGAACATAACTCTAGCCTGGTAAAGATTAATGTAAACGATTTGCTTGGCTATGTTAGATTTATTATTAAAGTAGATAAACTTGAAATTAACTTTGCAATCTTAGCAGGCAAAATTATAATTTTGTTTACTGTAAGAATTGTTTAGTTTTGTATTAACATTTTTATTCTGCAATATTTGGTCTAAATCTGTCAGTGCTGACTTGCACGGGGTTAAATCAGTCAATCACGGATGGTGTCTATACTCTGGATGTCTCTGCCTCTGCAATTATGCTCCATCACAAACCTATCTCTGTTCAAGGCCAGGCTAATGATCCGTTTGATGAAACTTTTCAGATTAAACTTTGACACATGAGACGTATGGCCCTTTTTTGTACATTGTTTTGAGGGTCTGTGCAGTGATGCTGCAGCTAGAAGGTCCTGGGTTTGAATCCCGGCTCAGGGTCTTACAGCATTGCGCATGAATATTCTCCCCTTGCAGGTGTGGGTTTTCTCTGGGTAGTGCGTTTTCATCAAACATTCCAAAAACATTACTGTTAGGTTGACTTGCATTTCTAAATTACCCTTAGGCAAGTGTGTGTGCATGGTTGTATGACGATATGTTTCCTAGCAATGAACTGGTGACCTGTCTATGGTCTACTCTACCTTTTGCCCATAGGCTGCTGGAAAGGCGGGTACAAGCCTCCCATTACCCTGATGGATACCTAACAGAAGATGAATGGAGGCATTATGAACAATCTTTAATTAGCATTTTTAATTTTGTACAGCACTTTGGTCAGCTGTAATCAACTTCATTTGGCAAGCTTGGAAAGTTCAGTTCAGCATTAAAATAGCCGAAGAATTGATGGATGAGATGCAGAGATGATTTAAGTGGGGAAAGAAAAATTATTTCCAATTGCCTAAACTCAACTTCCAAACTTCACCATGACCTGGATGACTTAGAAACTTCACAGATACAGACCAGTGTTACAGCTGATCAGAACCCTGCAGATCATGGGACTCGAGCTGTATTATCAACCAAACTGCAACAAAACCACGTGGCTCTTTGACCTTGTGCAGCCTACAACGGATGTTGAAATTTTTCCTCAAGGAATTTCCTTTGCAACAAAAGCAGAGGAAAAAGGGCTTGGATCCCACAGGTTTCCTTGTTTCTCAAGCTGGAAGTCTCTACTAAGAGCAATAAAATCTCTAATTCACGTTGCTAAGTCATTCTCTAAAGCTTCAAGAACTTGTAAGTGTTGGCACAGCTGCGATATAGAAAATACCATAGAAATCTTACCCACAATACTTCTAACACAGAAAGCTGGTGTTGTTCCTACATCACCTGTAGGGCTTTTACAAACGTCTCTGTCCATGATTTCAAGAAAGATTGTGCCTTCAATACACAAGGCCATCATCATTAAGCCCGAGATTGTCAGTTTGACTGCAACTTATTGTGTGATGTCCAGTGAGTGGTCCATATTTTGCTGAATGAAGATTGAAGATTTAACTTCTCTTTTATGTGGATTGCACCAGGACAAGGTTCAGGAAACGAAGTGTGGCCATTATTTAGCACATTTGTTTTGTAGACGTTTACCTTTGTTTGTGTGCCCCTCCGAGGCACACCTCACCTACAATGACCCAGCCCAAATCTAGCCACTGGGTATAAGGTGCGTTGTGTGGACTGTTGTACTGTTTGTGTACTTTGTGGACACTGAGGACATTTCTCCCCAAAAGGAGAAGAATTTGTGTTTCTGGCTCAATTTAAGGTATTTCACCTGCAATAGGAGGTAGATAGGGAAAATGTTGCACAATGCCAGGTTTAGGAATTTCTCTGCAATCATTTGACATAGTATTGGATTCTAGAAGAGATAGGAGAGCTACACGAGTCTTTCCATCCAGAGATGTGACAACAAAACCATTAGGTGTCCTTCCTGTGGCCTCTGATTTTTCCACACATCTTCAGAATATTAGTGGTGGAGACTACATCAATGCCAAACATGTCAAAGAAGGCTGACTTCGCAAGAGATTGGTTGCTTTGGTCATCTAAAACCATATACATATTTTGTTTCTTTGTTGGAATTGTTCATAGGGTACACATTTACTAATGAGATTTTTGAACAGGATCTGAGTCCAAGAGATGTGTCACTGATCTCTGTAAATTTTGAAGTGACCTCCAGAGATGGGATATTTTCTTGCTCCCCCCTTGATCTTGCTGTGTTGCTTCAACCTCTGTAACCCAAGGAGCAGGACAAGGATATAAAAAGCATTAAGATTATTGTCGCTGTTGCATTCTTTGCACTTCACTTTACAGTCTTTGACTTGACTTTACAGACTTGGTGAATATGCAACAACGAAAACAAATGTATTTTTCTTTCAGATAAGTGCTTCAATCTAAAACCCAAGACTTTGCTAAGGGAGTGCCTTGTTTTAGGCACCTCTCACCTGTTTTTTCTAGTTTCTTCTCTGATACACTGTTGATGACTGCAACTTCAGTTTTCTCACTGACACCGTTTTGTAATTTTTGTTATGTCTTAACGGTTTCTCTGACTTTACATGTAGAAAACATAAAATTGGAATTATTCCTGGGTTTTCGCTTGACCACATATGAAACTTACAAAGACAGAATTTTAACAGTACCACAAAGACTGGACATGATTACCAAGGTCAAAGATGACACAAAAACTTAAATGGTAGACAAACTTATGTAAAACAATATTTCAGCACAATAACATTACTTAAGGATAAAGATACTTGAGGCCTGAAGCAAACTGTCGCTCTAACACGTTGCAAGCTGAAGACTAAACACAGACTGAATTTAAAAAAAAAACCCTACTTAACTTAAGTCCTGCCACAAAGGGAAATAACAGAAAATAGGATACTAAGAAAACTTCTTAGTACTACAATATAAGTATACTAGCTACAGTTCTCTTCTCTATTTAAAATTTTAGATGTCCTTTTTTATTTGAATTTTCTTTTATATTGATAACAGCACAGTTTTTTCACACATGTTCTTTTCTTTTCTTTTTTCTTTTCTTTTTTCTTGTGCAGTTCAACGTTTGTTAAGATTTAAAAAGTTGTTCTTTTAAACTTTCCATGTCGTTGTTTTATACAGTTCTCTTATATATATCTTATATGACAAAGATATATGACTTTTGTGTACCTGTAAACTTTCTTCTTTGCACTCTGGTACAACAAAGGCATTTCTACTCTGTTCTGTTTAGAAAGAGTACCTTTAAAAGACTGAAATATTTAAGCTTGTTTATAAGTGGTGTTAAATATTATTTTAATCATTGTAATGTTATTAACTTTTATCTGGTATCCCATGAGATGCTTTGTATTGCATTGTATAAAAATGTTTCTTTTCAAATAAATCTTGCATTGCACTATATAGTTGTTGGTACAATATTGATCTTCAAATCAAGTCAAATCTGTTAATCAAAACATTCTGAAGATTTTGTTTAATACCCTTCCCATGCTTAACTTTAGTTTATTGTCTTTTATTTGCCTTTTTTATTTTATGTAGATCACTACACAGTGCATTAGTTTTGTACAAAATGAGCTATATAAATAAACACCGACTAAGCGACAGACTGAAAAGGGCTAACATCTTACATAGCGATATAGTCTAACACACATTTAGTAACTTGTTTCTAAAGCTTATAACTATTTTATTGCATGTCTACCTAAGAGAAAGTGTGAGACCGATACACAGCAATGACTTCTAAATAAAAAAAAAATCTCCAGTTAGTTCTAGCTGGGCATGAATACCTATTGCTATGTTAGTGAAAGGTTCTCAGCCTCGGTTTGATGGGCTTCTTAAACTGGTGAAGTGTGGATTCTTGTGAGAACAGCCCCTCTTCCACCTCATCCCATATATAGGCCAGAAATAACCTCCAATGTCTGTCCAGGCCGATGAAATTCAGGATATCTGTGCATCACCAAGCCCAAATTCTTTATGTGAATAATGGTGGTGTGCTTGGTTTAATCACCTACCCACTCTGGCTATTGTTTGACTGGCCAACCCCGACAATGTAAACTTTGAGAGTCGGAGGTCATCAAGGTCAGGAATGGTATTTACTGACCTAATAAAAACTGGAGGAAAAAAGAGGGTTTGTTATGCTATGGTTTTAAATTGAGGTAACATAAATCAAGCACTGAACTTAGCAAAAGAGAGAAAAGAAAAATGAATAAATGAATGATTAGAGAAAAACACATAGCACAAATGACCTGTCATGTACATCACATGATCACAGAATGGAGCAGCCAGTGTGTTTTGATTGTGGCACTATGTTGAACAGGGAACAATGATTTCATTCAAATGTTATGATTGGAAGCAAAAGAAAAAAAAGCTGCAATCTTCAGTAATTGTTCCCGGGAATGAAATTGATTCACACCCAACCGAGCATGAAATAACACTCGCAGATGACACTGCTGTTACTCTGCCTGAAACACTATACAAATCTAATAGGAATAATCAGCACTTTCTTGTGAACTCCCCCCCCCAAAAAAAACAAAACACATACACACATACAATATACACCCATAATTTAAAATGATTACCAGGAAGACTTATTATGTTACAGCTTAATTCCATTTTACGCTGAAATTAATTATTTACTGTCTTTATCCTTGATGGATCCTCCTCCAAACGACATGAATACCTCCAGCTATAGTAAACAAGGAAGCTAATACAAAGCATTTTAGCTTCTGTTTCAAATTGTTTAACAACAAACCTTTTAGGCTTGGAGCAGAAAAAAAAAATGTTTGTCATTTACATTCCTTTAAGTCTAATTATATCCATATTTCACATTGTGAGTTTGCCCTTTAATGGCAGGTGAATTTCTAAGCTTTATATTTTAAGACTTTTACATAATAATGCTATGAACACGGATTCTCTGTAAAATCTTAAAAATGCCCTTTAAATAGGAAACACATTTATTTTAAAGAAATTGGTATTAAGCTATCAACCCGGTGTTGTGATATTTTAAAAAAGGTTGTGATCACTTCCATGTCACCCAGGGGACAGCATTAAAAGTTATGATCACTTTAATATATTTATTAAATGTTGTGATTACTTTAATATATTTATTATCCAGCCCTGTAGGGGTGGTAAAAAAGTATTCACTGAAATATTATTCGGACTGTCATATATTGTTTATGAACACACAGCCTACTGGATGTGTGTTAGAACAATAACTGAAAGTTTGAGTCGAGTTCAAATCATGGTCAAGCAGATTATTCTGCACATATGTAGAGTAAATTCACCACAACTTCCTTTCAGAATATAAGGGTTTGTTAACAAAAATCATTCAGCTCTAAGTCAAACATATTTCTGTTTAACAGTCTTGACTTAAAAACTTGGGAAACTTAACTAAAACTAAGCTACTATGTACAAAGAAGAAGGAAACACATGATTGAAAACCATAATCAATGAGAAAATGCAATGATATCAAAGTGTAGCATGGATTTTATGTTTAAGGAACCAAACTTTATTTTGAAGAATTTGGAATGCGGTCAAATTAGCTTTAGCTAATTTAGAGCAGTTGGTATGTTTTCAAACAAATTCACAATGCAAATCCATGAGGTGAATAACACATTATTCAAAATCATGTTTTATTAAATGGTTTGCTTAATCAGTCATCAATGACCTTTAGTTAATTGATTCCTAATCGTCTTAGAGTGAGCTAGCAGTTAGCAGAAATGAGGATTCCATTTAATGAATTTTGGTCATAATTTGGTAATCAAAATGTAATAAGCAGAACACATAAAACGTTCATGTTATATCAGTGTTTAAACCCTTAGTGAATTACAGCTTGTTTTAGCTTTATAGCAGCTCAAAACATATTACTGTATCATAGCGTAACATGTGGTCCATCTTGTTACCTTTGTCTGTACTCAACAGTGAACACATTAAATGATCAAAATCATCAATCACGTTTTAGCTAGAACCTCTGTCCCTAACGTGGTGCCAGACCTGTACCTCTGTCCAAGTCTGTTTCAAAAGCTTTGTTTTATCTAGCATTTTGCATTTCAGCATGGCAGGCTCACAGCAGAGGGGGGTTCCTTTGTCCTATTGCGCCTCACATCAAAGGGAAGCTCTCTCCTCCTCCAGTCTGTTCATCTCTCCACTGAGGGAACTTTCACCTTCTACCCCAGTGAAAATGCTTAAGATAAAACATGGACATACATCCTCAGTGTCCAAAATTATTATTTTCATATTTTATGGCACAACACCTGTCTCTTTTACAATACAAACATCCATTTTGATGTATTGTTGTATCCCCATTTTGTGCAGCAGTGTGAGAGATTTTTACTATTGTGTATTTTTGTTGTCATTTTAAAACCTAAATATAGTTAAAAGTAATCAAGAAAAAATACACCCCCAGTGTTAACTCTAGGTCTATGATGAATCAAATAGTGACAAACCCTTCAATTGTAAAAGATCTCACCATCAGAGAAAAAGTACTATTATTGTAAATAGTATTTCTCAATGGTCAGACTGTAAAACACGTGGGAATGATAGTTTTAATTCCATTGAATAAAAAGATATAATAGCAACTGGTTTTAGAAAATTCGCATTACTAGCCAAGTTTCCTTTGCTATTCAAAAACACAGGGCTTTTAAAAGCCTAAGTAGCATTTTCATGCTCATTTAACTAAATAAATGCACTTTACCTGGGGTTTTCTTACATGGATCTTTGTTTGCTTTACAGACCTAGTACTATCCGGGCTTTGGAGGGGTTGTTATACTGGTTACACTGAGGGAATAGAGCAGTTTCAGGGGTTATAATAAAAAATTAAAAAAACAAACAAAAAAGGTGCTTTGTTAACTAGCAACTGCAATGCAATAGTTTAGATGGTGGTCATTAAAGTGTTGCAACTGAGCAGGGTGGTGGTAATGACACCCGGTTGCGCCAATCGGAGGTCACTAAAATTAGTGTTGCTTTGGTGTATAAGTGTTTAAAAGTGTTTTTTTCCTCTCCACTGTTACTACATGCTTGCTTAGTGTGAGGGATTGCTGTCAATGATTGTCAATGTCAATTGACAATAGATTGTCAATGATTCGATGCAATCAGCTGGTTTTCCTTAGACAGAAAACTTTGAACTAATCTGACTGTGTGATTTGAATGAATTGTCTTTTTGAAGTGCATTGAGATGGCATATGTTGTGATTTGGTGCTATATAAATAAACTGAATTGAAACTGAATTGAAATTGAAATTCCTCAAAAAAACTCAAATTTCTTATTCATAAAGTTAAAGTGTAACCCGGCTGTAACCTCGCTGCCAGACAAATCTTAAAAAAATGTCAACATACCAGTCAGTGCCAACACACCCTATAGAGCTTAGCTAAGTGTGGAAACAAGTAGTGGCGGGTAAGATGGAGAGTGGTTAGGACAAGAGAAAATAGCAGCCTCTGTGGCTTAGCATGGAGAGTGAGCAGGGGGGTGTTTACAGTTATGCCATGGACAGATCTTTTTTTGGGTTGAAGAATTTTCACCCCCTCAGAACCAGAGGTTGGGGGGTTGGCTTTGTGAAACTCAGTCAACCAGAGCCTTATCAGTTCAAGCCGTTTGCTTAAAGGTGTTGACTTGATGCACATGTGTTCTGCATGGAAATGAGACACATGGACACAATATCCCCAGCTTTTAAACTCAGTGTGGTTTTCCCCTTATACCTAATATTCTGGCTGAGTCTAGGGGGACATGTATGACACAGACCTCAAGCTTACAACACCACACAATATGTAGAATTAGGAAATATAGCTTTTTTTTAACACTTTCAACGCCCCTTTGAATCACCCAAGAGAGAGATTAATTTATTTTCAAGAGTTTTTTTTTACTGTTGATCATGGAGATGTTTATGGGAAAAATCACAAGATGCCTCTAGATATTTATATCAGCCAATCCTCTCCAGGGGGGCTTTGATGATGAAACAAGTACAAGTGCTAAGAGCCTGTATCGCATGTACAATTTAAACCAATAGGAATAATTAACTGAATTAGCCTCCATTCAAACTTCTAAGGGCAGCATTAAAATGGTTATAAGACAATATGAGACTAAACATAAATATAAAGTAACTTTAGCAAAGCATCTTATAGTAAGAATGTATACCACCTATCAGCAAATAAAGTTTATTGTGGGGTGAGTTATTGTTTAAACTGTCCTCAATAAGAAAAACAGTAACAATGGTGTTAAATTTTAGTATGCCCTGTGTTTAATAAAATGATCCTCTTGTGAGTTTGTTGTACTACATTTGGATTTCTTCCACTGTTCTTTGATATTTTGGTCTTTTTAGTGTAACTCTTTTTAAATTGCTTGTAATTATTTCCATGATTTAAGTTTTCTAATCACATAATGTTAACTAAGTGAAGGGATACACCCTTGAAGCTTAAAACATTGCTATGTGTACATCATCGTTTTTTTTTGTTTTTGTTTTTTTTTTGCATTTCCTTATTTGTCCAAGAAGATAAACTATTATAGGATATAGGGCTGCATTTGCAAATAACGCTACATTGCTTTGCCCAGCCCAATAGTACAAACCTTACCTCTGAAAACACACAGGGCAACACTATATTGCTAAAACCTGTTGCTCTATGGCAGCTCAGGCCTGATTAGTTAACACATTGACTTGTAGCTGAATCTATTTAGCCTAGACTGTTGGAGGACAGAGAGACCCTCTCTTGAATTTAGATAGTTTTGTTTTATCACAATTTAAACCTGTTTGTCTTTACTTAATTATTCTTACCTGTTTGCGGTTACTCTTTGTCTTATTTAGGACCTTTCGCTTGCCCTGTGTCTGGTTGTTGTTCTCAGTTTTCCTGTCATTAATGGTTTCTGGATCAAATCTCCCCTTACCATCGTATGCCTCTCGATGTCAACTAAACCACTTTGTCTACACAAGCCATGACAATTTTGCTATTTAATTGAATTTATAAAATCTATGCTCAGCACATGAGCATACCTATGTATGGCACAGGACAGGACTCAGCTGTACACCTACACCTGAAGGCTAAAGGACACTCATTCGGGGAAAACAACTTCCATATTTTAGCCAAGGAAGACAGATGGTTTGAGAGGGGGGTCAAATAAGTTAACCTGGAAAAAACATCCAACGCATTCCACTCCCGACTCGTCATATACTGACGCCTGGGCAATGTCCCCTCAGCGTCACATATTGACGCGTCAGGTACCCCCTT
>JAUZNJ010007124.1:0-18247 GCA_034780135.1 Jordanella pulchra
AACTAATCTGACTGTGTGATTTGAATGAAGCCTTGAGATGACATGTGTTGTGATTTGGCGCTATAGAAATAAACTGAACTGAATTGAATTAAAATCTAGTGGGTGAAAGAAAACACTCTGGGGAATGAATAAAGGAAGGCCCTGCTTATTCAAGAACTTTTCATGGTTTAAACTGTTTGCTTTTTGTTTATGTTTTATTGTTTGTTGATGAAACACTAGAGAAGGCAAAAAGACCCAGTCTGTGACAGACTATGGCTTTAAACTGACAAAACAAGGAGATGAGAGGAGACTGAGGAGAGTGTTCCCAGGTGACTTCTTGGCTTCCAGAACAATTCTCCCCAAACCTGATGAGGAAATGAAATGTTCCTCCCATCCCCTCGATCCAATGTGATTAATTCCCAGTAAGATGCTTTCTTTTGGACCCAAGAGGGTCATGATAATGGAGGATTTATTCTGTTAGAATGAAAGAGGTTAGTGGAGTAGAGTTGGATGTTTTATAATGCTTTTCTCTTTGCTCTGTTAGCTAATCTCTCTCTCTCTCTCTCTCAGTGTTACTCTTGTCATTCTCCTTACTTTTATTCAAACAGAATCAATCATCTCTGCTGCTGAGTCGTGCACAGTGTCTGATTTACTCTCCACACGGTTAGATAGTAGACATTTTCAGATTTTTCTCTAACCTGCAAAGGGTGCAACTGTACATCTGTATTTATCCCCTCTGGTGTGATAAGGCCAGCTTAGGGACACATTAGGCAAGGCAGGGTGTTGAGATCAGATGGGATTGCGGAGGATTTCCAGGAACGAGGTTGTGGCTTTAGTGATGGGAATCCTCTTCGTTTACCCCCCTGAGAGGAAGCAAGCACACACTGCTCTCTATTCCAGTATTCAGCCAGTCGACCACAGAAGGCAGAACCAAGCTGTAGGTCAAAGAGTGAGACAGCAGAATGTCGAGACGCTGATTTAGGCCTTATGAAAATAATCTGTTTTTTAAACAAACATAGAGTGAGCGGTTTATTTGTGTTGAAGATTCACTTCTTTAAGAACCAATACTCAATCTGTCTTCTGGGTAAAGATTTGAATAGTTAAAAACATATTAAACACTTTCACTAAACACTTTAAGTTTGTTTCCACTTCAGGAGCCTTTCTGGAAACAAGAGTAGTTTTCTGCCTCCATGTTGTTCCCTGCTTCAGTCCAGTGTTCTCTACCAGGGTAAAGGATTGGGTGAACCTTCTGCATTCTGGTCTACATGGGCTGGGTCCTTCAAAGACCTCCAGAAAAACAAGGCTAGATGTGATCAGCTGTGAACCAGGGCGGTCCGGCCTTCAGCAGCCACCCCCCTCACCCCAGCCTAACTTTGGTCACCTATTAACCGGGATGAGACATAGGTCTATGAGGCCAGAACATTGTCTTTTTCTAGTAATCTTTATCCTACAATATATTTGTAAATTATGAAAGGAAAAACAGAAATGTTAGAAATTACAAATTATTATGGCATTGTTTTGTATGACTAGTCCTACAGAAAATAAAAAGGAAGCGTTACACGCACCATATGAGTTAAAGTCAAATCTATGAATAAATTATGATTAAGATAAGGATGAGACATATTAGATTTGATTATTAATGGGATATTTTAACAAAACAAAGAGGAGCGGCCTTCAGATTCTGTGTTTTAGATCATTTTAAAGGAGCTAAAGAAAAACAATGTTCTTCTGGAAGATATGTCAGCCTAGGGGAAGTATTAAAAAAAACAAACAAATTAGTATGAAAGATGTTTGACCTGATTTATGATCATATCATCAAGTTTTTGGCGATTTGCTCCAGTTTAGTTGTTCAGCATGTGCAGCAGTAAAACATGAAGATGAGCTAATTATTCATCTCCTAATAAACCTCCAGTTCCGATGGACTGAAATCCAATTACTCTGTATTGAAGCTTAACTTTCATCTCAGTCACATTGTATTGAATAACAAATAAAAGTGTTAGATAAGCCAAACATGATGTTTTTGTTATATTTGGCTGAGTTATGGGTTGATCTTCCCTATAGCGATGTAACCCAGCAGTAGCTTCGATGAGGCTGGAATCAGGCGTCTTCTCAAGGAGAGGACGGGAAGACCGCCGGGTCGGCTGCTAGCGGCTGAGGAGGGCTGCTTCTGACAAACGCCAAACCTCGAATTAAAATGGGATCTTAATGAAACATGTTAATATTTGATTCGAACAAACCAATATTCTTGGCTCAAAACACCCTGAAGTTTATTTGGGTTCCTGGAAAGCCTGTTGATTCAGATTTCGTTCACTATTATCGCCTAGCTACCTACCATTGCTGCCCAATCAATCCACTTCGACCCCCACTGAATCATGGGAAATGCTAGGCTGTAGAGCGTAATCGGTCTAAAACCGCAGACTTTAAAGAATGAAGCCTCTGAATGGGGACACACCCTTTATCCCAAAAAATGGACCTTGTAGTCATGGTAACCATTTCACCTTAAATGATTCGGGTAGGAGTTTGTTGAAAGATCATTGGGTTTAAAAGAATATCAAGAGTTTTTGCTGCTCCAAGTCATAGTCTGATAGAGTGCTATAAACAATAAGCTCACTTTCCGATTTTGATTGTTTGATAAAAGCTTTGTTGTTCATCACAGCCAGTTAAACAAAAATCAATTATTTTTCAGCACATCATTAAAGGGAGCGTTGCCATGTATCCCAGTGCTCACTCTTAGTGGGATTGCAGGGGTGCCACATTGTATATCACTAGTACAGCTTTGTAAATAAGTCTAAAGTATTTATTTGTGTTCCAGTAAACAGTGAATCGTACTGGTTTAGCTTTGGATTGGAGCACTTCTCTGAAAAGGGCGTTGAATTGGAGACATTAGGAGGAAAATGACGACGGAGGAGAACAATTTCTGTGTGATTTATAAAGGCCTTTGACCCTTTCACACAACGTCTGATACTCCGATGACTCGGCAAACACACTCTGTCTCATACACACGTGCGTGCCGATACACAGGCAGTGACACACACAAACCACGTAATTGAATATTGCGCAGAAAGCAAACATTCTCCTGTAAACAGATCGTCTATCACCTCTATAGTTTAATCCATATCTTTAATGCCAAAGACACACACACACAGGCTGCAACTTGTCAAACAAACAAATGAGGCTGGAGCCCCTGTGAAAATCATCACCATGACCATCCCAGCGTCATCATCACGTTAGCCTGCTCCATTACACAGCAACACAATCCGGCCTGAAATCAATTAGCGAGCCATGCTAGGAGCGTGAAGCTACTCTACCCTCCCTGTTCTTTGCTCTGGTTCAGTCAAACCAAACCTCCTCATCTCTAAGCAGATCATCAAGATTTTATCTCAGGAATAATAAATGAAATGACTAAATAGTTAATAATAGTGTTTGTTGTTGCTGTATTTGTCCCTGCCTGTGTTTGTCCTTATTTTCTGATGCGGTAGTTTATATATTCCTGTATACATTATTTCAGGTTTTGTCTGAATAAGGCAGAGATGATAATTCCATTGTTTAGCACACTGTCCAGCCCTTCTGTTATGAGATTACTACCTAAAGGGATTTCTTTAGGATTGCATTTTGACCTCAGATTCACCTTTTTTATTTGTCAGTTAAACACACCATGAGATATACGTTGTCGTCCAAACAGCTTCATGTCAGTTGATCATGTACAGCCTGCTTCATTGGCCGTTTGCTGGCTGAGTGGAAGCCATCATGAATGTGAGGAAATACCCTGCAGGACGCCCGTCTGATTGCTGCCTGAAGGCCAGTCTGTTCAGACAAGGCGACTGGCTGAGATCGGTCCAGTTCTCTGTTTATTCTATATGTGCTGCTGTGAAAACAAGCGTGCTGATACAGTATGTTCCCTAATCACTGTCAGCTGTTTCCTATCGCCATATTGAATTACTTTTCTCCTCAGCTACTGTGTAAATCTGAAGTTGGCCAGAATAAGTGATGGAGTCTTTTTGATGTTTACCAAACTCTCAGAAATATCAGTCAAATCTAAAAGTTCTTTTGTGAATCCAGCAGAAATAGTTTGCTATTTGTTTGCTATTGTACCCTGTCTTTTAGGAGCCAAACCAGTGTCCTAACAGAAAGGTTTGTGATGTTTTAGGACATTTTTTTTATTTTTAACCCTTAATATTGGAAGTTGAATAAAAAGTGTCTGGGCATGGTAGGACAGTGTTGTGCAGGCCAGGATGTCTCACTATAGGCAGCGGGCCGTGCAGAAGCAGAGTCCACCTGTGTGGATAGAAACCAGGTCCTTTCTGCTCTGACAGGTCCGTGGTCAACATCGGGTCCAGTGTTTGCATCTCAGCCCTCATCTCTGGACTTGAGTTATGTAAATTAAAAACCTTCCTCTAAAAGGCCTGGTGGGTTGTGTATGTTTGTACAAACCCACTCAGGGTTTCCCTCCTCTCAGGTGCCATCATCATCCTCTGTTTGCTCAGCACTTGCTCTTAGAAACCAACAAAGTGGCCCTTCCAAAGAACGCATATCAATGTGTGTTTACCTGATTTGTGTGCAAACATGAGCACGGACGTTCTGGACCCTCAGCTAATAGATTTGTGGCCTGCAGCATATGGCACAACCATCTATCCAAGGCCATAAAGTTGGACATCTACAATGACTCAAGTCCCCCTGTGTTCCACAGATTGTCTGCCTTTGCATATCACTGATAGTTTTGCTTTCTTTTAACAAAACCATTTGCATTTCCACCTTCAGGTATTCTCAGTGTTACATTATGATGTTTGACTCCTTTGGTTTTGAGCCACAAAATGTTTTGTTGGACATGACAAACATAATATCATAATGACTGTTACATTGAGGTGGTCAGCTTGTTAAAAAACACTGGATCCCATTCAGAGTTGTTTTTATATAAGGCCACATCCCAAAACATTCACTTCAGTGTAGTTTACTTCTAAAAGAATATCTCCATATTTCTGATTCTGTTTGATATTTTTAAAATTAAGGTTAAAAGTTGAAGCTTTGGCAGCTTTAGCATTTTTTAGTATTGTTATTTTCATTCCACCAGGAAGTTTGTCAGATAGAAAATTAGCTATCCATCTTTCATAAGGCAAGGAAACAATATCAAAGGAGGACAGTCGCTTGATAGGAGAAAAATAGTGTAATACAAAATCTAAGAAATGCAACAACAATACTGATTCCAGTTGATCGACATTTTGTGACGGCTTTCTTTCCTTACTGTGTCACAATGTTCCATCCAGTCTCCAGTAGCTTCATCCTGGCTTTATGTCAAAGTCCATTCAACTGGCCAAATATCTTATTATTACACAGAGTGATAATGCACAGCTTTCTTTTACTACCAGCACACTCGTGACTATTGTTAAAACAAGGTGATCCTGGGCTTACTGAACGTTGTCCCTGTTAAATAAATCAATAAACTTAATTTGATCCCATGACCCATATGAACCAATGCACTTCCTGTATTTTCGTTGTCCTGAAGGTCCTCTGATGTTTTACATTAAATGGAATCAGCTGGGAGTCAAAGGTCACATAGCATCAAAGTTTTTATGACATGATCTAATATCACAATCAACAGAGAGATCACATCTGGCATAACGTACCTCTCTGCCTAAGGATCTGTTCTGTAATCGCGCTGCTTCAAGGTAGCTACATGTTGGAGTAGCTCTGCTAGCTTGACTCTGATATTCTTTTTTAAGAGAACTTTAGTTCCTCTGTTTTTGGATCGAAGTTACATTTTTCTGATGTTTTTCGCCTATGTTGTTGAGGACTGTGAAATCAAGGGGATTTTACCAAGATTTTTGTCCCTTTTGGAAACTTGTTATGATGCGTAACCACAGCAACCATAGCAACTTGATTCTTTTACACCCAAGAGCAGCTCATTAATGTCTCTAAAGCTGTAATAGTACATCAACTTCTTCCGCAAGTACCAGCTGAGTTGAAAAGGAGGCGCCGGTGATGCAGAGCAGGAGCAAGGAGAAGTGAGAGGAAGAAGAAATTTAAACCATCTCCTCCATCAATCATCATGGGCATTGTGAGATCTTTAGGAAACAAGCTGGAAGAACTCCAAGGCCTAGCAAGCCAGAATATTGGGAATGCAGCATTATGTGTTTTACTGAAATGTGCCTGCAAACAAACCAGCAGCTATCAGGACCCCCTGCATTTTGCTTATTGCCATGAAGTTGGAGTTGAAGATGCCATCATACACCTGCTTCAGCAAGCCCACTGTCATTTAGACCAGGCAGACAGCACTGTGAGGATCATGTTCTTTGGTTTTTCCAGTGAATTTAACACCATTCAGCCTGACTTACTTCGTGAGAAACTTCAGAGACTCAGGTGGAGGCACCAACCATTGCCTGGATCAAAGACTACCTGACTGACAGACCACAGTTTGTTAGACTGAAGGGTCGACTGTCTGATCAGTAGTCAGCAGCACAGGGGACGGTACTCTCACCGTTCCTCTTTACTCTCTACACCTCTGACTTCCAGCACCAGACAGAGTCCTGTTACCTGCAGAAATGCTCTGATCACTCTGCAGTCATTGGGTGCATCAAAGATGGACAAGATGCAAGTACAGAGAGCTGGTGAACAGCTTTTTTTCATTGTGTGGAAACAATCATTTGATCCTGAATGTCCGGAACAAAACAAAGGAGAGGATTGTAGATTTTAGAGGAAACAGGAACACGTTGAATCCTGTTAACATCATGGGAGAAGAAGTGGAGGTGGTGGAGGAGTATAATTACTTTGGTGTTCACTTGGACAACAAACTAGACTGGAGACGCAACTGTGAAGCCGTCTACAAGAAGGGACAGAGCAGACTGAACTTCCTCTGGAAGCTCTGGAGATTATTTCACAAAGGAGAAATATTCATAAAGTGAAGAAGATTATGGACAACAGAAAGCATCCTTTTTAGAAGATTTTTAAACCACAACAGAGTGTCTTCAATCAGAGGCTTTACCAGAACCGGTGCAAGACATACCTTTACAGAAGATCCTTCCTGTCTACAACATCAACACCAACAACAACTGGTTAAGAGAAAACAAAAATATGAGTTACTACAGCATTTAATTTCCCTTTGGAATAAATGAAGTATTTTCGAATAGAATTTAAATTGAAAACCTTTTATGACATGGAAGTAGTGGATCTATGTCAGGTGGACTGCTGCTAGCAGCGGTTAGCATGAAAGCCACATGTATGCTAGGTGTAAACGTACATATAGATTGTTTAAATCACAATAAACATATCAGACCTGCAACACAATAGTGAGACACCATCAGGTTTTCATCAAATAGAAACGGATAACAGATGTACTATACAATAAAGCCTCCCTTCTTTATTGTACAGTACAGAGATGGTAGCTCAGACGTCGATAATGTATTTGCAGAAATTTGGTTCATTTTGCTCCAAGTATAAATGCTTGTCTAAAGAAGCCTACAGACAGTATTAAGAGGGCAAGCTAACCACCACCAGGTGCTGCATTCACTGGTAACCAGATAAGACAGGTGAGTATGCTGATGCATGATAAGTCATTACCAGTTAACAAAGTTTTTTGGTTTGTTTTTTACCTTTGTTAATTATTTCAAATAAAATGATAAAACTCGAGAAGTTTCTGGATTTACTGTGCATCCAGTTCTCCTGGAACTATGTAGCTTGGTTGGACCACATAATGGGAACAAGCTGTGGAGACTAACCACCATTCAGCCACAAGAGAAATCCTGATGTTGTCCGGCTTTCAGCTGGCTTCCTGTTAGAACCAGAATGTTAACGGTGCAGGTCCATCACGTTCTCCATGAAACACAACTGAAGACAAGCTTGTTTCCAGATGCTTTTAAATCTGCTTTAAAAACAGAACTAAACCATAAAGAGTCAGACAGAGCTGAGATAGAAGGAGATCTTTATGCTCTGGATCTCCAAGGTTTAGCTCTAAAGAGACTCTGATTGAACTCTTTCTGCAACACGTCTTCATTGGCTGAGCTCTTATCTCATGGCCTTTCCTACAGCAGAGCCCCGAAGTTAAACAACTCAGATCAGTTAATGTTTTCACCTGACTGAACTCACACATGAGCACAGCTTCTTTAACATCCCAACCGAGAAGCGATGATTGCTTCTCTGGATTTCATTCAACATATCTGCAGACAGAGTAAACAAGCAGCTCGAAAGAAAATGTTTAAACACTTTAGATTAAAGTGGATTAAAAACTGTCAACATGCATGTTTTTGTCTAAGTCAGGCTGCAGCACAATAAGGAAACGTCCTCAGGTGCTTTTCCTAAACTCTGCCTTAAAGTTACGCCATTTTGGTTCTCACGTATTTTTGTTTGTTCTGCAATGAAAGTTATTTTCTTGTTATTTTTGGGAAAGTTTAAATTCCATCTTATTCCATCTTTATTTCATTGTTTATTGTTTTCTTAGAATGAACATTATATCACTGCACCAGTGACTAATTACTGCCGGTTGTGAGGAAGCTGCTCTCAGGTCTTTGGGATTACATGGCTTTAGTCCATTTGAAAGTTTATGGTTTGAGCATAAATATTAAGGTTAGGCCTTGGCCGCCAGGAAACCTCTGTTTAGGAGCAAGACTGTGACATCATGTATGTTTGTGTGTGAGATTGTCTGTGTGTAGGTGTTGGATGACACAGTGCTAAGAAGACACATATGAGCTATAGCTATAGCCTGCATGCTGAACAAAGTGAGCAGCTGCTTAGTTTGAATTGCCTTAAATTAGACGGGGGGGGCTCATCTGCAATTAACTACTTACAGGTTAATACATCTTGATATTTAAACACTGTGTGTTAGCATTAGCATGCGTGTGCTGAGTGGTGAGGAAAGTGCCTTGAGGCAGACCCCAGTATCGATGGGGAGTGCTAACACTTAGCCAACACCACTGAGACTGCAAACAGAGTAAATGATTTAAAACGAGCGGCCTTAATGTAATGAAAGAAAGACTCTGCATGTCAGGATCACACGCACACATTCCTACCTATGGGTGCTAATCCTGGGAGCTTACATCTCCATTAACAGCAACGCTGCACCACAAAGCTAGCATCCACTCTGCGTCTCCCCGAGGACATCAAAGACACTTTCCCACCCCCACCTCCCCCGGAGGGATGTCAGGACGGGTTCACAGCACAGTCACAGAAGTGTGTGGTGGAGTTAAAGTCTATTAAAACTGTGTTGTGAAGTTCTAGCATGTGGATGACACTGTGTCTGTGTACTCGAGTATAAATAAACGTTCAGTGCTTCTACTCTGCTAAAGTGTAGCCTGTTTACCTAGAGACAGTGTGATATGTGAGCTTGTTCCATCCTGCAGCTGTTAGATTTTCATGATTAGAGTGTTTTTAAAGGCATCTCGTCTGTGTAAATGTGTCTGCTTTAGCACCATCACAAAGTGGACCTGAGCCTCCAGACAAAGGCTCTGCTTCTCCTCATCCTGCTGGTTCATCCAGCATTAGAGGACAGATAGATTAGGTGCTTTAATGTCCGATAAATGTGTGTATTGTTCAGGTAGATCTCCTGCAGCTCTACTATCTGTGGTCTGACTATTTTTGGGTAATTAGCTGTGTTGCTGACATCAGGTCTGAATGTTTGGTTGAGATTTAAGTAAACTCATAAAACCAGTCATGTTCAGCACTGTTTCCATGGCTGGACAGACAGACAGGCTGACGCTCGGATCTTTGACTTTTGCACTGCCAGAAAGAGCCATTTAACCATGAATGCTCCCTGTAATGTGTGACTTGATGGTGGTCGCTGAGTGAAGGTGCCATCCCACTGCAGCCTGTTGTTTTATGACCTGTTTGTCGCTGACAGACTAACTGACTTAACGCCACCACCTGCATCTGCTTCCTTTCACACGTCGGCTCACCATCCAATGTTACACAGACCCCATAATAAAGAAATTAGCTCAGTCACGCCCCTCGCACTAATGCCTAATGAAGTAAGCACTAAGCAGCTCTCTGCCTCTTAACGTCGCAGGTAACCCAGGAACAATGGCACGCACCTTTACACCCTAAACATCTTGAACTGGTGAAGTGAAAACATGACATTTTCTAGATTTTGGTAAAGATCCAGGTTCCTGTTTCAATGGCAGCTAAAGGCTGATTCTGTATTACTGTATCAGTCTGTCACATGATTCATGATAAATTTATCCCTCCTTATTATTTATTATATCAAGTGATAATTGCTTGTGTTTCCTAAGAGTCGGCTGCCCTGCTGGAAGGAGAGTCAATCAGCTGAACTCTAACAGACACTGGGATCAGTACCTGCAGGACTGGATTTAAGCCTTTTTATGATTACATGTCTCAATATTTGGTCAAAAATATGTTTACTTCTGCAGCAGGACATGCTACAGGCAGTCTCTATGGAAACTAACCCTGCTCCTGTACAAAGGCTTTTCATCGCAGCCCCTAACTTTGAGCTAACTGGTTGTCTCTGGAGCCTAAAGCAATCAGTGTCGTCCTCAAATATCCGCGCTGGCCTCCTTTAAGCTTCCAGCTCTCCCTCACCTTCTGCCAAGCTGTTATCATCTAGAAAAGCAGTCAAACCTTTGATCTGCCTGGTTCAGCGGCTATCAGCAGGCAGGACACAGACTACTCTGTGTGTGTGTGTGTGTGTGTGTGTGTGTGTGTGTGTGTGTGTGTGTGCGCGTGCCCGCCCTCAGGCCTGGCCAATCTCCATGCCGCTGCAGGCCACTGACAGGTGCTAATGCTGGGGCGAGAGGTTGCACGGGCCTCTGTGCTCCCCACAGTGATAACACTGAGCGACCTCCTAAAGCACACAATCACACACACTCACTGTGACCCACAGCGGCTCGGCTGCTGATAACTGCACTTCAGAGGAAGCCTGTTTGTGTGTGTTGGATTGATGTTCCTAAGGATTCCTCTTCAGCGCCAGCAGGCCTTCCTTCAAAGCTTTCCATGTCGGCCTGTTGGGTCTGAGTCAGAAACCCAGAGGTTTCCCTCAGAACTGATTAGCGTGTAGCTTTGGTTCGCTCTGGTTTATTTAATGACAGGAATCCAGTGCTGATGTGGAATAAAGAGCTGAAAAGTTCATCTTCACAACACAGCAGCAGCAGACAGAAACACAGACCAACACAGCTGAAGATAACAGATTCTGGTCTTTCCAGGAAAGCAGCAGCGGCTCGTCCTGCTCTCCACTTTCTCTTTTGATCTCAGCCTCTCTGTCTTTTCACTGATACTCAAAAGTCTGTTTGACTCTCAGTTCCTCTCAGTTGTTTATTGACTCCAGAGGAAAGAAGCTCTGTGTGGACATGCTAACCTGATCATCTGAGTTTCTGTCTGTTAGTTTCAGAGATGCAGCTTAGTTCCATCACAGGAAATGACGCCTTATGAACGGTGAATTTCTGAAGCCAGTTCAAGTTATCTTCATTCACTTTCTACAGGTGTCTGATTCTGGTGTTGATCCGATACCGATACCGGGCCAGTATCTCCTGTACCAATACTGATAATATTTAGATTTCAAATCTACATTTTAAATCTTTTACTTTCTTTTCCTCTGATGTGTTTGTTCAACCCTGCGGTAGAATTTGGAAAATTTATAGTTGCCTGCTTCAATATAATGATTATAGGCAGAAACAATAGAAAAAAAATCCTAAAATGTGGTAGATTTAAAAAAAACTTTGATACAGAAATGAAATCAAAACATTTCTCCTGTCAAACAAAGTTATTTCTGGATTTTCTAAACTAATAAAAGTATAAAGAATAGAATCACAGAATAACCCTCAGAACGTTGTTTGGTGTGAATATTATCACCATTTATAGTGATCCAGACTCACTGCTGGTTTATCTCTTCACGTTTTTCAGCCTTTGCTCAAATGGCAGCAGAAACATTTACTGGAGATCAAATGTTAGCTTAGCCTGTGCGGGGGGGTCTACAGATAACACCCAAGAAGCTGCTTGTTATTTGTGAAGAACGTTTTTAAATACAGCGCGGTTGGATGAAAGCTAACAACAGTAGCATTGCTGCTAATGTTCGTGTGAAGAACCCAGCAGGTCTGGAAAGCTTCATGGCTTGAGTGAAGATCCGTTGGTGAGAGCAAACTGAAGGTCTCCGCTGGGTTCAGTGTTTCCCTGCTCCTCAGACTGCTGGGAGACATCAGCTCAGCTGAAGGTCTTCATGTGTGTAGAATCTAGCTTGCTTTTATTACTTGATCAGTAGTTAATCAGACCTTGTAGCTTGGAGATGCTCATTCCTTAGATTTATGTTCCATCCTTTGGTAAAATTAAAATGCAGCTTCAGGTTTAGCAGAACTTTGCATCAGAAAACAAGTGAGTTGTTTTAGTGAATTCAGGGGGGGTCATTTCCTCCACATTCACTGAATGAACTGGAATACATGAAGACTTGAACACTAGCTGGTGTTTCCTTCCCATCACCTTTTTCACGTCCTGCTGCTTGGAGGCACAGTTACAAAGTAAAATGGACACAGCGACAGAATAAAGCAGTTGTTTTAGCGTCTGCATGCCTGGCTTGTCACACACAAACACACACAGAGACGCAGGCTGCAGACTCTCTGGCTCCAACATGTGAGATCCTTCTGATAGCAGAAAACATGGAAGACGCAGAGGAGAAAAGATTAAGATGCAGTCAAGGCTTGTGTGGATTTGCTTCTGACAGGCATGAAGATTAGGTTGCACTTACAAGAGGTCTGGTGTGTGAGCGGCTCCAAAGCAGCTGATCTGTTCGACTACAGTGAAATAATTCATGTCCAACCAGGTGGGCTGGAGTCGAAATGTTTACGACACTCAAGCATCTTTATGTTCAGACGCCACTAAAATAGCTTCTGCTGCAGAACAGATGCTCTGCTGACCTCTGTTTATCTGCAGCCCTGGTCTCTTCCTCACTAATGTACCGCACGATCAGCTGACTCAGCAGAGGCCAGCCATCGCAGAGGTTGAGGGTTTCATTCCTCTCTGCTCATTCTTTTCGCTGGAGTCAGTTGTCCAAATGCTGATGGTCTCTCTGTATGTTTTACTGATCCTTATGGGATTTACAAAGCTGCAGGTTTCACACACCTGTACCAGTTATGGTTTAGGCCTAGCAGACACACTCTGCATGCTACACTGGTACTGGGCTTTTATTTTACTGAACAAACATGCTCTGATGCTTCCTGTCTGAAGATTTCACTGGGATTTATCGTAAAATCTGGTCCTTTCTTCATTTTATCATCTAACATAAAATAAACTTTAAACGTACCTTTGGAAAATTAAAAGCAGGTGTTTCATTTAGTCCGCATTTCAGAGTTAAAGGTGTTTGGGTCGGTTGTAATCTGTTTTCATAGCTTAGTGAGTATGAGGACAATGCGTATGCTTGTTCTTCCTCCTCATTGACATCTCACCACTTTAATGGATGACTCAGCATTAATCTCAACATGCAGATTCAAAGCTGTTTTATTGCCACTCATGTGAAGAGATGCATCACAGCCTGAACTAAATCAATGTCAAACTTTTTGTGCATTTATTGACTGGTAAAAATAATCCCCATTATGAAATCATATATTTTAAGCACACTCCTGATATTTTGTTCAGCCAGCTTTGGTCAACGAGGTAATAGTTTCTTCTTTCACATAGAAGGGTTGGACTGTATGGATCAAGGTTCCTTCGCTGTGGTCCTGGGGGTCCCATGTTTTGTACCTTTCAGTAGAGCAGGAAGCCGGTAAAGACAGATGATCTATGATCAGTTATCTTTGCACAGTCAGGGTCCTCCCTTCGTCCACTTGTTCTCTTATTTTCAGCTAAACGCTAAACTTTTTTTATTGGATTTGGGACCAAGATGACCATGAATATGGTCTGATTATGTGCTGATGACCCTTTCTATTGATTTGACCTTATGCTTGGGATTATCACTGAACGTGAGAGTGAAGAAAATATTTACAGTTTTCCAGGTTTCTATTATTTGATTAACTAGTAATAAGTGACTGAAAATACTAGAACCGGGTGTATTTGTGTATCTGCAGGACAATTTGATGGACGTGGTGTAACCCTGCTGGAGGTGTGTGGCAGCTGGCCGGAGAGCTTCGGTGTGCCAAGGCACCATATCGGCTCAGCAGACGTCAGCGATGAAGGCCTGCGGGAGAGGCTAGCCGACGCCATGTCTGAGTCCCCTTCAAGGGACATAGTGGGCTCTGCTACAGGTTGGTAGAGTCTGTGTGAACAAACTCCCAAACAAATCCCTTCAGAAAGGAGTGACTCTGTGTGCTTGATGTGTTTCTGTCTTTGCACTGTTTGCTGCTACACCACAGACACTCACCAAAAAGACCTCCAAAGCACCAGGCAGCATCTCGCATCAGCTTAGCTCGCTTTTATTGGAGAGTTTTCTCAGGTCCTCGTTGGTATCATGCCTCCATTAGTCAGGTCTATCCACCAGACTAATGTCCCTGGCAAACAAAGCGTGGGAGCTACATCTTCCTAGAACAACTTGGACGGCTGCTGCTTGTTGACTGGCACCCTCCTGATTCCAGCCTTCATCAGAGGCCAGCCTCTACAGCTCCTCTCTATTTCCTGCTACACACAGAGCGCTGCAGGAAATAGAGAGGAGCTGGAATCTGCTTCGATGTTGAGGCGTCAGAGAAACCATGCAACCCAGCTCTGGACTCATTTCTCTAAACTGTTATTCAGTTCTCAGTTATTCTGCTCGGTGTTTACATCCCACCACCAGCCTGTTCATCAGACGCTGGTTGAGTTATGCAGGAAGACTGTGAGCAGTTGAGGCCAGGAAGCATCGTTTCAGGCAAATTAATCGTCAGCAAATGGTGTTGATCAACCTGGACTCATCCAAGAACCACATCTTTCAAAATTCTGAATTATTTATTATTATGAAAAGTTATTCAAACATGGTTCTTTAAAGGCCATTATATGAAGTTGAAATGTTAACAACAGACAGCTTATTCTTGTTGTGTTTAAAAGCTCAGCCATTGCTCCTACATTTTAATATCCAAAGTTTGTATTTCAGCAGCCCGACCAAAACGAACTATCATCTCTTCCCTTTAAGAATCACAAAAATAAGCAACTATAAGAAAAAGCCTTTACCTAACCTGAGATGTGATTCCTGAAGGTGACTGTTATAATTTTACCTGCAGAGATTTTCTCAGAAAGTGTTTGTTTCAAACACAGCAGGACTTAAACGTCTCATCATCTTGTGGCTCTCATGAAATTCTTCCTTATCACTGTTCTCAAAACGCCACATTTTTCAGTGAGCTCACAGCAGCATTTGGCAGCAGGCAGGTCAGGATCCGGTGATTGATTAGCTCATAGTGACATGTTCTGCTTGTGTTTGTGTATTCGAGCTCTTTGCATATCTGCACACGCCTTGCCTAAATGAGAAGCTTCCTGCCTTTGTGTGTGTGTGTGTGCAGCAGACATGCCGTTGGCCCTGACAGTCCAAATGGTTAACTCGTTTAGGAAGCGGCAGTGAACCCCCTCCGTCCCCCTTCTTAAGTGAACAAGAGCTCCTTTGATTTAAGTGTATGTATGTGCACAAGATTGGGAGGGGGACACTTCCACAGAGGCAGCTACAGGAATGGGAAGGGTATTTTGTAGGGGAGTGGGGGGTCACAAGGCTCTAATGGATTTAGCATCGACTATCATCCCCCTCCACCAGCCATATTCAGCTGCTGCTTTCTCCCCCCACACCCCATCTTTCTCTCCATGTAAGGACTTAACCTTGTTTGGAGTCTCGCTTTCTTTTCTCTTCTCTCTCTCTTTCTTCTCATCACTCTTTTTTCCGCCCCCTCATCCCTCTTTTTCTGTTTCTTTATTAGATTAGATGTTGAAGGCTGCTGCTTGCCACTAGTCAGTTGCTCCTTGTTCTCCTCCATCGCCTCCCAACCCTTGTGCCCCACTCCAACCTTTTTAATGCAACACAAAATTCATTACTGATCACATTAGATCAAAACTTGCGCACGCCCACACACACACACTGTCTATCTCTTGTGCCTTGAGCCACGATGAAGACATCATCCTCAGGGAATGTGATGGACTTGTTGGTTTGTCCATCCATTCATACAGGCACAGAGGCTTCAATCTTTGTTGGCTAATCTAATTGTGCAGCACTTCTGCCCTGGAACATATAGGAAATGTTCCTGTGTCTGTTGGAAGCAGCAGAGAGCCATGTGGGGCAGGGCTTGTGGCTCAATTAAAAAAGGGACATAAATTGAGTTGTCGTTATCCATCCTGGTTACAGAATGATGGATGGATTGGCTTTGTGACAATGCTTGATAACTTGTTAACTGAAGAAATGATCCGGATCTGCATGCATAACTCTTGGATTAGTTTTGTTTTATTACCAAGAGCCATACGCACATTTATAGAACACAGTGCTTCTCCTTGTGCTGCAGATTTTTTAGTTTCTACACGGTGAATTGGCAACACAAACATCGAGATGAAAAATGTAAGCAATGTTGATGGTCAAGCATTCAGATAACAGCCGTTTCTTTTTGCTGTCCAGACAACAAGCTGCATCTTCATGGAAAAAGGCTTTACTGATGCAGGTCAAATTGTTTTATTTTAGTTTTTTTTGTATTATTTTGGCATTTTATATTTTCTGTAAACTTGTCATTTTTATAACGGACACAACTGAACTTTCCTGCTCATTTGAATTATGTGTAACAGACAGAAAGCAGAGTTTGTGTTGACAGGATCAGATCCATACACCTTTTCTGTCCTGTACGGAGTTCCACAAGGTTTCAGTCTTGGATTCGGCTTGTTTTCATTTAAATGATGTGTCGTGTGTCTTTTTCCTGTGTCTGCACGATCTTAATGTTGAATTTTGTACAGATGACAGAATAATGTCTGCATGTTTAAAAAAAATAAAACAGCTTATGATGGTTTTTACATCACCTGTGAACCAAGCTAAGGGTGGCTCTTTAAATGCCTTCTATTATATTAAATCATTTGATGTTGTTCATATTCCAAAGTTGCTCTAAATATTTAAAACTTTAGATAGATAACCCTGTTCAGGGTGGTTGAATATATAGATGGACGGACAGAAGGACAGATGGAGGATAGTGCAGATTCTATTCTGTCCTTTACTGAGCAAATTCACACATTTCAGAAACCAAGTAAAGATTCAATAGAAGCATGCAGATACAGACCATGGTAAAAATACACAAATAGAAACGAGGTTGGGAGGCTGTGCTATAAGGGTCGTTTACAGCATAAGACAAAATACTATAGTGTTAAAAATAGCATAACAAAAATTTAGGAAGTGTGCAAATGTTTATGGTGATCTAAAGAAATGCCAACATCCTGTTTTATGAATTGAATTACACTACATTAAATCAAATTTTATTTAATGTAGAAACCTTTACCTGACAATAGCAGCTGTCCGACTTTAAAAAGAGACCTAAAGTAGCTCAACAAGCTAATAGAGCAGACCGGTTCTGTTCTAGGAACTCCTCTAGAACCTCTGGAGATGATTTCACAAACAATGATTCTTTATGAAGTAAAGAACGTTGTGGAAAGCAGTTAGCATCATCTTCATCAGACTGCTGATGTTTTCATCAGGGGCTTCTCCAAAGCCGCTACAGAAGATCTGTCCTGCTTACAGTTATTAAAATATAAAAAACTGGTTGAAGAAAAGTAGGGAGAGTCCTCTTTATGTAAAGGGTTTTGGTTATGTTTCTAGTCCAGTTTATTGTCCAGGTGATCACTCAGGTACTTATGGTCCAATGTCATGTCCGTTCTTCAGATGTTCACCGGTGCCATTGAGGTTGCACTGCTCCTATAGAGACCCACCACTTGGTGGTCTGTGTGTGGATCAGGAGGCGGTTCTGCTGCCACTGATGTCCACTGTAGTCCTGGTCTGTAATCAGGTTGACTTTGATAGTCATCTTGGATCTTCTGAAGGCTGCAGCCTGAGGAGTTGGTGCCGAGCTCTGCAGGGTGTGAACAGGAAGAGTCCCAGCACAGTTCCCTGAGGTCCCCGTACCACAGATCATAGCTGTCAAGTCTCTCATTTTGGCCATTGAAGCTACGGTAGTAGAACTTAGTTTTGGCAAATGGATGTAAAGTTAGGGAGGGGAAGAAAAGCAACTAAAGGTGGCTCTGAGTAGCTCTGATCCCTCCAACATAATGGCCAATTATCTTTTTTGTAGAGTTCCTAAAGTGCTTTGTATGTGGGGGATAAATTATGTCTGAGGCCATCTCCTCTGTTAAGGGATGGTTTTTCCAGGTTAACAAAGATGGCTTCTTTGACTCCTCTCTCAAACCATCTGTGTTCTTTAGCTAGAATATGGACGTT